>JAAFKN010000132.1:0-20350 GCA_011800035.1 Thermochaetoides dissita | reverse complement strand
ACATGGCATAACCCCCCCCCCCAAACCCAACATGCCCACGATGACACCTGCTGACTTTGTTGTGCTACACAGCTCTCTAAGGTCGCTGTCCTCGGTGCCGCTGGTGGCATTGGCCGTACGTTCTAGTCCGGACCATCCGGTTCCGCTGACAGCAATAGCTAACGTCTTGCCGCAGAGCCCCTCTCTCTGCTGCTCAAGCTGAACCCCAGAGTCTCGGAGCTCTCTCTCTACGATATCCGTGGCGCCCCTGGTATGTAGATTGTCTCTCCCAAGCTGGAAACAAGCTGGAAACAAAAGTTGGACGCTAACTCCGGCCAGGTGTTGCTGCTGATGTCTCCCACGTCAACACCAAGTCGACTGTCAAGGGCTACGAGCCCACCCCCACCGGCCTCGCCGAGGCCCTCAAGGGCGCCAAGGTCGTCCTCATCCCTGCTGGTGTCCCCCGCAAGCCTGGCATGACCCGTGACGACCTCTTCAACACCAACGCCTCCATCGTCCGCGACCTCGCCAAGGCCTGTGCTGATTCGTGCCCCGATGCCAACATCCTCATCATCAGCAACCCCGTCAACTCGACCGTCCCCATCTGCGCCGAGGTCTTCAAAAACAAGGGTGTCTACAACCCCCGCCGCCTCTTCGGTGTCACCACCCTCGATGTAGTTCGCGCTTCCCGCTTCGTCAGCGAGATCAAGGGCACTGATCCTGCCGATGAGAAGATCACCGTCGTCGGTGGCCACAGTGGTGTGACCATCGTCCCTCTATTCTCTCAGAGCCGCCACCCCGAGCTCTCCTCCAATGCTGAGCTCGTCAAGCGCGTCCAGTTCGGTGGTGATGAGGTCGTCAAGGCCAAGGATGGTGCTGGCTCTGCCACCCTCTCCATGGCCATGGCCGGTGCCCGCATGGCTGACTCCATCCTCCGTGCCGCGGAGGGCGAGAAGGGCGTCATTGAGCCCACCTTCGTCGACAGCCCTCTCTACAAGGACCAGGGCATTGACTTTTTCAGCTCCAACGTCGAGCTCGGTCCCAACGGTGTCGAGAAGGTCCTCCCTGTCGGCCCTGTTGATGCAATCGAGGAGAAGCTCCTTGAGGCTTGCTTCGTCGACCTCAAGAAGAACATTGAGAAGGGCAAGGCCTTCGTTGCTCAGAACCCCGGCAACTAAATTTCCTACACCCTTCTGCTTTGAAACACCAAGTGTCTTGATACCCTAGTCGACCTCGTGCGGATGACAGATCTTAAAATTAAAGGGGTTGGAGGGCAGGCAAGACGGTTACGAAAACTTAGACCGCGAGCTGATCTTAGCTTGCAAAATAAAACCCACAATACCCTGATGTCTTATGGGAATGAAAAAGGAAAAAGGCAGGCAATGAAAAGCATCTAGATGCTGTGATCTGTACCATAGCAAGCAGCTAGCCAGGCTTTCTCAATGTATTCTTGTTTGAACCAAGTGCCGCTGATTTAACACACTGGAGACGTTTGGGGTTAAAGCGGTACTAACACACACCTCAATTATATCCTGCCCCCTAATCATCCTCTTGTATAATACAGGATGAAAAATCAAGTACAAAACCCTAGGCCCCGATAACCACCCCGTTGTACCATCTATGATAATAACCATGATTCCTCAATCAAGATCTATCCATCTATTACCACCTCTGGGCCCCTTGCTGCTGCTCCTGCTCCCGTTGAGCGGCAGCCTCAGCCAGCCGAGCCCTCTTCTCCTCGAGCCTGCGTTCAAAAGCCTCGATCCTCTCCCTCTCCTTGCGCTCCTCCTCCTCTTGCTTCTCGCGCGCCTCCTTCTCCTTGCGGACACGCTCACGCTCCAGCTGATCCGGTCGGCGCTCGGCAATGTCGCGCGCGCGCAGGTCGCTAAACAGCTTCTTGAGCACCCACTCAATGACATAGCACGCGACAAAATCGACAATCATGACCGTGGTCATGATGGTTTTGAAGTTTTCCTTGAACGGCACCAGCTTCATGGCTTCGTTCAGCTCAGGCAGCATCTCAGTCGAGCAGGCGAACGCGATGGCCGTGACACCCACGATGCCGTAGAACATGCCCTTGTTCTCCGAGAGGGACTCGCGGAAGGGCCGGCCTTGGTAGTTGACGGCGAAGGTGGAGATTTGTTGGATGAGCTGGAGGAGGTAGACTGCGCTGTTGAGGAGGGAGGGCTTGAACTCGGCTTCGAGGTCGATTACTTCGGTGCGGCTGGATGGGGTTAGTATTATGATATGAGGATTAGGATAGGGTGAAAGACTTACGGCTCGATCTGGTCGCACAGCTGAGCAATGTAGATAAGGGTGGCGACGTGGACAGCGAACTGACCAAGGATGGAGCCAATGATGTAGAAGTTGAAAATGTTGGGCTGCGGGCGCTCCTTGGACAGACCCTCGACCGAGCGAGCACGCGAGATGGACAAGAAGCAGACGCTCATGAGCATACCGCTGATGGTGATCTGACCATCACCGAACTTGATGCCTTCCAGATACAGAACGCTTAAGCTGTAGGCGCTGATGAGGCAGTTCAGGGCAAGGATCTTGTACATCTGGATAGTAGCGACCAGCGTGCAGCGACCCTGACGAAGGATGTTCGGGATGGCCATGACGTTGCGGAGCTTGGAAGTGAACGGGGCAGCGACCGAGGCGTCACCAAGCTTGAGAGTTGGCGGCTCGTCGTCCATCTCAGCTTCCATCAGAGAGGAAGTAAGCTTGTCGGCAAAATTAGCAGCCTTCTTGGCTGCCTCAACCTGCTTAGCTTTCTTCGCATCCTGACCGGACTGCTGCTGGGCTCCAGCGGAGTTGTTGGCCACGATGTTGGTTCCGTTCGCCTTGGCGAGCTGCTCAGCAGTAACACCGCGCTTCTGAGCTTCACGCTCCATGGCCTTCTGGTAATGAGGGTTCGACGGTCCAGGAGGGTAGAGGTGAGCAATCATAGCGGGAACCGGCGGAGGAGGCTGGCCCCAGCGAGCCATCAGGTCGACTTGCTTCTGGTAGAGCTCCTTCATCTTCTGGTTACGAGTGTGCTCAGCGATCCGATTAAGATCTTCCTGCGTGCCATTGAGGAGAGCGACACCGACGTGAGCCTGTTTGAGGGCGCCGACATCGTTGGTGCCATCACCAGCCATGAGAGTATAATAACCCATGTCCTTCAGGCCCAAGAGGATGTCTTCCTTCTGCTTCGGTGACACGCGAGCATAGACCCAGGTATACCGAAGGAGAGACTTCCAGCCGACCTGGCCCTTGAACTTGTTGAGCGCGTAGCCAGTAACGCACAGATCCTTGGTCTTAAGGATCTCGGGATCGATGGGCTTGGTCGGGTCAACATCGATGCGAATCTTGTCGTCGACGCTGCGCCAAACGAGAGACTCCTCACCATGAACACTGTGCTCGGGAGCATCCAAAATCAGGACATCGCGATCAACAATCTCCACTTCCTTGGCGACATGAACCGCGGTAAGGGGGTTGTCACCGGTGATCATGACCACACGATGGCTGCTCTCGTTGAGCATACGTACGGCTTGCTTGGCATCCTCCTTGAGAGGGCACTGGAGAACGAGAAAACCAGCGAAGTGGAGGTCTGCTTCGACATTCTCCCGCTTGAGGTTGTTGATCTTGCTAGCACCCAGCTCACCCTCGGTGGTAAGCTGCTTGTAAGCCAGCGCAAGGACACGAGAACCACGGCGAGTGAAGTACTTGTAAGTCTCCTCATAATCCTCGGGGACCGTCACAAGCATCTTCATAATAGTCTCAGGGGCACCCTTGACACCAACAAAGGAGCCACGCAGCTTCCTGCCAGTCTTGACCTCCGTAGCGGTGATAGTAGCAACAGAGCTCTGGCGCTTGAGGGCAGACGAGAACTGGAACCGACGCTTGATATGGACAGTGCCAAGGATGCCCAAGCTGGCAGCGTTGCCGGGCTTGCTTGTCAAGGTGTCATTCTTTCCAAGAACCCAGCCGAGTGCATTCAAGGTAGCCTTCTCCATGGGGTCGCCAACGATCTCTCCCTCATCAAGCTTCACGAGAGCATGAGCTGTGGCAAGGACCAACGTAGTCTCCATGCCAGCGTCGTGAACCGAAACCATGCGAGTATGAGCGCCATCAGCCTCCTTCGGGGTGTCAGTACCTGAGTGACCGAGACCAAGACCGGCAATGCCCTCAACAACCAAGTCCTCGCCAGTCAGAGTTCCAGTCTTGTCAAAGCAGGCGACGTCGATACGACCGGCAAACGGAATCCTGAAGGGCTCGGTGCAGAAGATGGCAAACTTGGCCAAGGCAGACAAACTGGTGTTGACAGCCAGGCTAAGTTCCATCGGAAGCTCAGGAGGGACGACGCTGGTGATGATAAGGATGCAGTCAAGCAGCAACTTGGAGCGCTTGCGGTCCTTGCGCACACCCTCATCCCATACATACCACGAGGCAGCCAGGGCGAAGACAAGCAAGAAAAGAATGAACAACAGTGCCTCGGTGTTGTTGGCCGAGACACGCTCGGTCGAGTAGATCATGGTCCGAACCAAGCTACCCTGAGAGGTCTCAAAGCCGGTCTTGGTGACAACAGCCATGGCACCATTATCAGGGGGAGGGGGGACGCCAGACGCAGGCTTCGGCCTCTCCTCCTCGGCAGTACCATGGGTGATCTGAAGCACCTTGGTGCCACCCCAAAGCAGCGAGTTCTTGTCAAGACCATCGACCTCGAGGACAGCATCACCGGGACGAAGTTGAATCGAGTCCTTCAGGAGGGGAGTGCTTTCACCCGAAAGCATAGCCTCGTTCACAATAGCAGTGCCCTCGACCAAAATCATATCGCAAGCAACACCACTGTCCTCCTTGGTCCGGGTAACGGAGACGAGATCGCCAGGCAGCAACTTGTCGCTTTGAATCTCGGTCCACTTGCCCAGACGGTAGACATAGATGGGGTATGGCTTGATGCTCATGCTGCGGAACTCGGTCAAGGTTCGCTGGCGTTGCCAGACGACGGTGCTCTCGAAGACGACGAGCATGACCAGGGTGAAGAGCGAGTAGTACCAATACTCGTCCAGCAGCCACAGGCCAACACAGAAGACTTGAAAGACGAAGAACGGAGCCACCGCATGTTCCTTGAAGAGTTCGGTGAACGTGGGGACGGGGATATCGAACGTGTTGGTGCCGTAGTGCTGCTCAAGACGCTTGAGCTCGTCCTCGCTCTCGATACCCCTGGACAGCTGGAACTTGGACAGGGTCGGCTTCGGCTCGGCATCGATATCGAACTCGAGCGTGCTGAATGCCTTCCGTTCGGGATACCAAAGGAAACGACGTTTCTGGAACAAGAAAGAGATGTTCGTCTTGTTGTCGCCAACCTGATAGCGGGGGGAAAAGGTCAGCGCTGAGCCCAAATGAGGGGCAGCCAGAAGCTTAAGCTCAACTCCAACACACCTTATTGCGGACCAGCTTGCAGATGTCAGCGGCGCCGGCGTTGGCGACAGGAATGACCTTGATCAGCTGGGCATCTCCGATCGAAGAAGCCTTTTTAGCCGTGAAGAGAGCATTGAGGTTAACGCTCCAGTGGGTGCAGAGCCAGGTGAGGGTCTGGAAGGTGACAATGGAGATGACCCAGACAAACGTCCACTCCTGAGCGCCGATGTACTTGTCGTAGAGTTCTTTGGTGAGGTAGAAACGCAGGAAAACGGGCCAAACTATGGCATAGGGCCAGACGTAGGCGTGTTGATACAGCGGCAGCGGGCGCAGCAGCTCGGCCGACTTGATCTGCGGATTATCAACGAGCGGCGCCATGGCTGGTCGTTCGAGAGAAAGGAAGTTCGAGATCCTTTATTGTGCCTGCATTGAAGACAGCCTGAAGGCGCGACACGCTCAGCAGCAGGGGAAAAAAATGCGAAAAGGCGCGTAATATTGAGGGGATGTCGCGGGATGCTTGGCGTGGATGGCCGTTGTTCAGGGTCGAAGACACCTAGGGAAACCTCAGGCGCACAGCGGACAGGTGGTCGGAGAGTCTGGCCTTCTGGTTGGGTCTTGGCGCCACCTACCACGCGGCGCCCTTTTGCCTCGCGCTCCTCGCCTCATGCAGGAGGACCCCACTTCACTTGGAACGGACTTGAAACTGTTGTTGAGTGTTGGGGGCTCAACTCTGTCACAACTTCTTTCTCGCTGTCTCTTTCAGATTCACCTTCATCTGCTGAAGCAACATTTCAAAGGTTGTGGCTGCTTGTTTATTTACAATCATATCTACTTTACGCAAGTTGAGCTGCCGGTCGGCGCACCCGTAAAATCATATAACTGAGCATCAGAGAGTGGGCTGATTGAAATTGACACTTGCGAGAGCCATGGCACTAGAGCCAGCGGTTGACAAGCTAAAGTCAGCGGAGGATCCTAGGCTTAACTACCACCCATTAAGCTGGTTAATATTCCCTGTGTCCATGTGAAAACATCAAGATCCCTCATTATGGTTAGTTCATACTAAAGCACTTAAACTCTTCTTGAAGGGGTATCAGCTACACCCCTCATTACCAGCAAGCTTCATTGAAAGTTGACTGGAAATTATACACATCATTGCAAAGTAAACAGGTTGGCCTCCAGCGCCTCAGATAACCCTCCCCAGACACCAGACTCGTGGGATTTCGAAAGTGACTGTCAAATCTTTTGTCATCCCAGGCTGCCTATGAGCAAAGGCAACCAAAATCAAGTGAACTCTAATGTTTGTCCCACCACAAGGTTATCCATCCCATCATGCCTTCAAAAACATCCTCTCGATCCTATATTGAGGGCTCATTCCGTCCCGTTCCCTATCACCTTGACCAGCTTACCCCCCTGCTGTACATAAATCCCTCTTTCAACCCTAAAATCGATCCTCAGCTTCCCAGACAGCACCCACACGCCACCCGGGACCGGGCCCGGGCTCTGCCCACCCGCAGTGCCCATAGTCACCGCCGAGTGCGACAGGCCAGTGACAGGCTCACCTGCAACGTCTGCCGCCTGCGGTCTTTCGTCCCGAGAGCCGGCACCCTCCCCAGACCCCTCCCAAATCCCGCCAAACGTCGCCAGTACAGCCTCCCGCTCAGGCATCCGCCCTCCAAACACCAGCACCAGGTCCCTCAACGCGGGGCACGCAGCCCGCATGGTAACAGCCAGCTCAGTCCACATGGCTGCGCCGGCCTTGTACGAGCGGGCGGCCGTGGCCATGACGATCGTGTCATCTCCCTCATTGACGGCGCCGCTGCCGGCGGTTGAAGTGGGTGCTGCTGCTGCTGCTGCTGCAAGGTTGCTCCCTCCCATGCCAGTCAGGCTGGGCACGGCCTGGCTCATGCCGGGGCCGACGGGGATTTCGTAGCCGAAACCTATTTGGTCGAGGAGGCGGTCGGCGGGGGAGGAGATTGTTGAGGAGGAAGAGCGGAGGGAGGAAGATGGCGATGACGACGACGATGAAGATAAGGCGTCGGAGCCGGCGTGGGCGGAGAGGGAGTCGGCCATAGCGTCGTCGGTTGTTGAAAACGATGAGGCTTCGCTGTAGTGCGGGTTGGTGTTCATGACGATTGGGTAGCGGATGGGGATGAGGTAGAGAAGGTCGTAGGGGTTGAAGATGGAGAGTTCCAGGGAACGGAGATGGGAGAAGAAGGGGTTGATGGGGGGATTCTTGGGATCGAAGAAACGGATGACTTCGGGCGAAGAGGTGAATATGATGGTAGTCTCCTCGAAGAAAGCTGGGGCAGCCTCAAGATAGCTACGTTTCAGACATGTCAATATAGAAACATTGACACCAAGAATATCTGCGAAACATACATCCTCTTGCAAGTCAGCCACAGCGGCAGGAACGGTGCAGTTTCGGTCTTCAAGCGCTGAAGTTTTGCCTCCTGACAGGCCCAGTGCCTGCCCCAATGCAGCTTTGTGATCCATTCAGCCCAGTACGACGCCGGCAGATGTTCTTGCGATTCATCGGGAAACTCCAGTAAGTTTGGCCCATGGGCAGTCATCAGAGCTCCAGGGCTTTCAAGCTGAACCATGCAGCGCGTGTGAGTGAAGGGCGAACCAGCCTTTCCCGTCGAATGGATGTGCAGACGGAAGCTGTTTCCAGGATGGCCTGAAGTAGGAGGGCGACTCTTCAGAAAGTCGGTCCAGACCTCGCGATAGATCTTGAGTCGAAGCTCGGCTGGTAGCTTGGCGAAGAAGGAGGATGCATCCTGGCTGTCCACCGACCTCTGGAGCTCGTCGATGGGAACATGTTTGACTGGCTTAGCGTCCGACCGACTTTCGTGGGATGTCGGACAAATGTTCGACTTGTTGATATTTTTCTTAGAACCGACTTTCCTGCCTTTCTTACGATGAAAGAGTCGCCGCAGACGGCAGAAGATGTGCTTGAATTTCATAGTGGCGATGAAAGCCGCTCGTAGGTGATTCGCTGGGTAGAAGATAGTGTGAAACTTCGCAAGCAGTTGTAGTTAGATCAATAAAAAAAAAGCTGCTGTTTTACTATGGAGAAAACAGGTTGTAGATTAAAGGAAAAAGCGAAGGAACAATTTTTGCAAAAGCGCTGGCACGCCTATTGAAAGAGGCAAAGAAGATTGTATGGTTTAAGAAGTGACCCGCTTGTCGAGCCTCAAGGAACGTGCTCGCTCTGTTAACCCCTTCAACACCCAGGGGGGTGCGAGCTGACCCAAAGAATCGTTTCAGAGGTTTCACGGTGTCCAATCAACTGATATGTGCGCCCTACTTCATCTTGTCGGGTGTAGGACAGGACATAGGCGGGATATTTGTGGTCAACAAAAGTGTAATCTTAGAGACTAAGGTGGCTAGAAACTGGAGGACTACGGGACTAGCTGTAATGCAGGACATGTGTCTTGGAAAACCGTTGCTTCTCAGACATCAATTCCAGAGGGTATAGGCTTGGACAAATGGGTTGTTCTCATCTTGAGTCACCGAATCACAGCACCGAAACTCCCATCACCTGCATGGCGTCGGAGGTTTTGTGGCTGCAGGAGTCGGCATTAGCGGCTCGCTTGTCAGGGCAGTGTACATGCTGACACATCCACAACAGCATAGAGACAGTTGAATAGCCAGTGAAAAGCTCGATGAGGCTGGGGAGAAATCGAGATACTTGCTCGATTGCAGCCTCTTCCAGCATTTAGCTTCGAATGAAGACCCATGTGTAAGTGGGTGCGAAGAGCATCCAGAGATTGAACACTTAGGGATCTGTTACAAACCAGCACCTAAGTGTTAGCAGCAACCGCATGAAGAAGTGCGCATGGACACAGTTCAATGAAGCTTAAATCACAGCATTCCTGGGCGACCTAGCGCTGAGGGCTCAAGAAACGAAGAGTGACCATACCAACACTTTTGCAGATCAATGCTCTTCGATTCGCACCACCCATACCCATGCTACTTTATATACTCCTGCCGCCTGATGAAGGGGGCATGGCGAGAAATTCTCTGAGAAGCAACCGTCCAAACGCCATGGAAAGATGCACCCAGCCATAGCAACCAACGCAAGACCTCAAATGACATCATTTCCCCTCCCGGACGATGAAGAGTACACGATGAGGAGCTGTATAGATGAAAAGCAGAGCATCCGACACATCAAATCGCTGAAAAAATGGCACTGAGATTTTAATGCATAAATCCAGTCCCCCAGGGGTAAAACCCAGATCGCAGCAAGCCCTACCACTCTCTTGTCACTTCATCAAGACCCGACGGAGTCGGGACCTTCTCGATGTGTCCGTGGAACAGGAATCTGGATCTCCGCATCAGAGTCTGAGTCATCCCCAGCCGCAACCTTCTCATCCAGCATTCGATCGATGTCTTCATCTGCCATGACAGGATGCGGTTTGGACACGGTCAGACCCTGAGAAACAGGTATCTGCTTGAGACGGGGCGCTTGTGCTTGCGACTCTCCGTGGCTACCACCATTCAAGCGTTTCCTCTGAGGAGTACCCCGTATCACGGACATGGGCGAACCAAAGTCGTCATCGTTATCCATCACCATGGGCGACTTCTCGAACCCAACGCGTTTTTGCGTCCGAGACTGGGTGCGGGAATGCTGGGTGGGTCTTCCTGTTGGTAGACTCTTGCGCGGCTGGGATGTGGGCAAAGCAGTGCGCTGTGGCGGGGCGTGGCTAGAGGGAAGAGGCTGAGAAGAAGATGGGGGGAAGGCGTGCTTGAGGTTGGCTGAGTTTCCTGGGCTGCTCATGAAGAGGAGTGATTCTATCGCGTCCTGCTCACGAACATTGGTATGGGGAGAAACGAGGATGCCCTCAGAGAGAGCTGACCTCTGGCGTGCAGTTGCGAGGTAAGAGCTCGTTGGTTCGGACCCGGAATACGGTGATGACTGATGTGAGTTAGAGAGGAATGGGGGAGGTTGGCTCAAATTGGACGTCCTGCGAGGGTTATTGAAGGAGTGAGAAGGCTGGATAGAGACCGGAGGAGCGAGTCCCTGAGAGCTCTTGACAGGTGACGCTGAGCTTCCCCTGGATGTCGAGTGAGGGGAGTCCGTCCAGTACGAATCCATGGGACGATCTGGAAACGGATGACGTCCTGTAGCCGGCGTAATGTTGCTGCCGTGCTGGTATTGAGCATTGGAAAGCTGAGGGCTCGTAGACGAACCGTTCCTCAAATGTATTGTGGATGCAGTCGAGCATGGAGAAGCAGCCTGTGAGGTTAGTGATTCTATCTGGTCTATCGTGTGAGACTGCCAGCCATGGTTGACCTTCACCATGGCATAAGAGAGTCGCGCTTTCAATTCAGCTGATAACTGTTGGGACAATGGGTCAGTCTCCTTGTGACAGGGCCGGGAAGGACAGGAAGAATGCAGGTACCTCCCCGATGCGACTTCCTGCGGTCGAAGCCACGCTGACAGCACTAGGATTTCTCGAATGGCCGAGCATTTCCTTGGGCGAAACATTGGACGGCTCGCGCGTATGCTTCACCATGCCGTCTGCCATTCTCTTCCTCGACGGCAGCCCGTTCCCAAAGTCCCGATCTACCTTGTCCTCTGGCATCCGCGCCTGCGCAGCGGCAATCTGAGACAGGCGTAGCAGCTGATCTTCTTGATTTGAACTGTGAGCGCTCCCGCCGTTAGGGCTGTACCTCGCGCAGTATGTTCGTGGGGTAATCACGAGGTCGGCGTTGTCGGTCGAGCTGATGGTTCCCTGTGAATTGCTGCGCGACAAGGCATGATGTCGGGGCGCCGAGGGCTGCGGCGCATAACCATCTTCAATCGGGGTATGCTGGGGCCGGGCATCATCGGCGCGGGAGCTGGCGACATGTTGGTGACCGGCATTACGACGGGAGGGGGACATGGAGCGGGGGGCAGGCGCGTCGTCAGCGACAGAGGGGCGCGTTTCGTACAGAGCCCGTCGCGAGGCGGCAGCAAGTTCGGCGAGCTCGTTCATGGCTGAAAAGGGCGATTCAGAGTTTGGAAGGGCTGTCGGAGGCGGAACGGAGGTAGTCGCAACGGAATCTCTGTCCCCGACGGGTCCGGGGTCCAGCGGACGCGCACCCCAACTCGAGTCCGAGTCCATGAAAGCGCAGGCCACGGTCATGCGAAGACGAGACTGCCAGCGTGTGTCGGCCAGAGTCGTCCCAAGGCCCGGCCAGAGGAGAACAAGATGCAATGAGAAACGTGGTGGCAGCGGCGATTGGCCAACAGGGACGGCGTTGCGAGAGCAGCAGTGCGAGATTTGGCAGGTTTGGTGAGGTGGATGGACATGCAACAATGGACTGTGGGCTGCTTCTGCTTGGAACCGGTTGGTTACGCGGTTCGCGACGCAGCCGCCCACCGCGGCCCAGCATTTGCTCAGCGGCTCGCTCGCTCACTGGCTCGCTGGGGGGAGCTCCTGGCTGCATGCTGCACCGTCAGTGGCTGCGTTGCCAGCCCGGTGGATACCGTGCACGGACGCAAAACTGAAAAGAACCCCAGATCAAATCTGCCCCACTGTGTCTCCGCCTGGTTTCCTGCCCACATAACACTCGCAGCCGCGCAAGTCGCTGCTTTTTCAGCGCTCCCAAAGAGGCGCAACGCCCAGAGCACGATTCTTCAGGCGAGCCACGCGTCACCTCCACCTGCTCCTGTTCTGTATCAGCAATATCGGGAGCAAAAAAGGACAGCACATGGCGGTTCGCAGCGTAATCGTGGCTTGAGCGTGGCATTGCTCGAGCAGAACGCTGTGCCTTGGCGGCAATGCGTCATTATCGCAACTCGCGGTTCTCTCGGTTGCAGAAAGAGCCTTGGACGCGAAGTCACGTGCTAGGATTGTTGTGGTTGAAGCGTTGGCAGCATGCCATGTGCTCGCCCAGCTTGCGAACCGCGTTCCTGCAGCCACTCAGGAGGTTTGGCGAGTTCCGCGATAAACAACTCGATAAACTGCAGCAGGTTCTGGCAGAACTGGCCTATCATTGACTGGAACCGAACTGATGCTGGCGTTGTTGATGTCTAACTCTCACACGCGTTGACGTGTTTTTTGCTCCGTGTAACAGGCCGACGGTGGCAAATCTGACAGCAAGGCATAACCCCAGCTCAGGCTTTATGTCAGCACTATGTGAAACTCTGGATGCACTGTGATATCAAGATGTCACAACTTTCTGCCCTTGCGTGTTGCTGGCTTCGTAAACATTAGTATCTGGACCGGGGGAGCAGGCCACCCCGCTCATCTTGCTCATGAGGATTTTACGTGGTGCGGGGTTGAGACGTTGCGGGGTCTGAGACAAGGTTGGTTGCAATATCACATACTCCCGACGGGAGCTTTTCGGGCGGGCTTCTACTGAATCGACACCAGAAAACGCTTGTCATTTCAAGGGAATGCCTTTGAGCCTTAGCCTTGCTCAGGATAAACCGTAGAGCCAAACAATACTATTAACCGTTGCAGATGGTGACGGGATCTTGTTCTTGGGGTCTACTGTGTAGGTAGGTACGTTCTTCGATGATCCAAGAGGTTTTCAAGGATACTTATGTACCCGCACGACCCGGTGGAAAGCACAGAATCCCGTCCGCTCTGCCCTAGTTAAGCCACTGAGGGCCCGGTTAGTAGTTGGGTCGGTGACGACCAGCGAATCCCTGGTACTGTACGTTTTTGATTTTTGACTTTTCCCCGTTTTCGTTTTCTTTTTTGATTCAACTCACCTCTAGCTGAGACATAAAATCAATCTCTCAAAGAGATAGAAATTGAGATCCATGTTGTCAGGAACATTCCCTGGTAGGGAAGAATGCCCGGTGCTCCTCCATATTCCCGAGTGTCTCGGCGCTGGTCTTGGAGGACCGCTCGGGTAACGTACCCATGGGCCTCATGGGCTAGAGCTCGCGCTCAAGATCGAAGTACGTATCAAGGTTCGCATTGAAGTATTTCCAGATACTCCAGTAGATATCCCAGTCTTCGAACTTCGATTATGTTGAACGGTGTTGAGGAGAAATTTCTTCTGATGTTGTCATCCTCACCAACTGGGCTGCAGGATCAGAATCTATATCAATGCTCCTTACCTTCGATCCTTCAGCTCAGGAAAGCTAACGTTTAACAGGGAGCATCGGCGCTACTGCAGCAAAGCTCAGGTCATCTGATGAGGAGGTTCTAGTGCAATGACGTGCTTAAGTTCTTCCGAAATCCCACGCTTCCAAAAGCTGCAAGGGATGCGCGTGTTTGCGCAAGGAGATGATAGGAAGAGGGGGAAAATTTCGCGCCAACAAACAACATTGCGTTTGACATTTTGTGCTCTTTATACCATAGACTTGAGCTACCCGTTCTGACCTTCAACTGCAAGTCTTGACGTTTGGGCATAAACTCTTGCTCTCATGAGCCGGGAACAGCGGGGCGTAACCTCATCCTCCAAGTTTCATCACCTCGTGCTCCGCGGGATGTTACATGCGTTATGAGATCATAAGCACACCAACAGACAGCAAAGTCACGCAGACTCTCGCATCTTTGGTTGTATAAATTGGTCGACATGGAAGTTTTCGCGATTCTGGTTTAAGAGCACGACATCGGGCAAAAGCTGACCTTCTGCTGACGACCTTCCCGATCCGGACAGGACAGGCAACCAGAATGGTCATTGACCCTGCTACATCTCGAACAAGTCTCAAAAACGCCCTCCTTAACCGTCCGCTCAGCCCGGACCTTCGAACAACCTGCCGACGCTAAACGGCGTGTACGTTGCCGCAGGCCGGGGTGTTATACCAGGTTCTTACGGTTGCTTTTATGCACCGCCCGCACCATCTGCCTTGTTATGGAAGGGACCTTGCACTGTCAATGCCATGCAGAGTGCCCCAAAACAATGGAACAATGCAGGGCAAAGATTCTCTCATCGGCAACTCGACCAAAGAGAGGCAAATATTTGCCATAACGTGGGGTAAGGCTCGAAGTTTTCAATCTTCGGTCTGACCGATTGGGTTCAGGCTTACTTTTTTGCACTTGTGCAGTGGGATGACAGCGTCTTGAACCTTCGGAACACTGCAGAATGAGGACCCACGACCTCTCAGGATTGTGAAGGAGGTAACCGTCGACAAGTTCAGGATGTATGATGCAATGGTTCGTCTGATCCTACTGTGGGAGTTGTTTACTCGGTGAGTTAATGTCGGTTATATAAAGCGGGACGGCAGTCCCTGTTGTGGAACGCAACGTTGCTACTCTCACCGTGCCTTCAGCTCGACATGAGTAGACGTTCTTTGCGTTTAGGCTCTCACTTCGGACTAATTTAGAATTCTCTCAACAGCACTCCTGCCATGGGACTGTTCAGTACGTCCTCTGCAAAGGAGGAGCCCTCGGGACCGACAGCACCTGTCGACCACGTCAATGACAAGCCTGTCAAGGGAGATGCAGAGGTTGGTGAGCTGCAAGAGGAGAATAAGTATGCCTACGATGATTCGCGGAAGCTGGGAGTCACCGGTGCCGTGTTCCTCATTCTTAACAAGATGATCGGCACCGGTATCTTCTCCACCCCGTCCAGTATCTTTGCTGCGACAGGATCGGTTGGCGTGAGCTTGATGTTGTGGGTGATTGGTAAGTCATTGGACTTTATAACTGCTTATATAGGGTCGTCTGGATAAATGAAGACATGAAGTTAACTGATCCTCAACAGGCGGCTTCCTCACCTTCTGTGGCCTCAGCGTCTGGCTCGAGTTTGGCCTCGCTATCCCCCGTTCCGGCGGCGAAAAGAACTATCTCGAATACGTTTACCGCCGCCCAAGATACTTCGCGACCTGCGTCCTGGCCGCACAAATGATCTTGCTCGGCTTCTCATCCGGCAACTCTCTCGCGTTTGGTCGTTACATCCTCTACGCCGCAGGCAACGAACTGAAGGACAGCTACAAGGCCCGTGGCATCGGTGTTGCCTGTGTGACTTTCGCTGTGGTCCTTCACTCCATCGCCCCGAAATGGGGTATCCGGCTGTTCAATGTGCTCGGCATTTTCAAGGTCGCTGTGCTGATCTTCATCGTCTTCTCCGGGTTTGCGGCGCTGGCTGGTCATCGTTTGGTGCCGGATCCGCATAACTTTGACAATGCTTTCCGGATCGAGAGCGGCGAGGGATATGGTGGTGGTGGCGCGTATGCCTACTCCAATGCCCTTCTCAACATCGTTTACAGCTACAAAGGCTGGGAGAATGCCAACTATGTGCTGGGCGAAATCAAGAACCCGCGTCGGACGCTGATGATTGCAGCGCCCCTAGCAGTTGGTGGTGTTACTATTCTGTATGTGCTGGCCAATGTGGCCTACTTCGCCGCCATCCCCAAGTCGGATCTCGCTACGTCTGAAGTCATCGTCGCTGGCCTGTTCTTCCGCAACGTCTTTGGCTCCAGCGCAGGCGCTCGTACCCTTCCCGCATTCGTCGCGCTCAGCAACCTCGGCAACGTCCTTGCCGTTAGCTTTGCGCATGCGCGTCTGAACCAAGAGCTCGGAAAGGAGGGATTGCTGCCGTTGAGCCGCCTTTGGGGATCTAACAAGCCATTCAACTCGCCTGCTGCTGCGGTAATTCTTTATGCTTCTTTGGTATCATTGATTTATGGCTGACCAGACGTGTTGTAGCTCTTCCTCCACTGGCTCGTCACAGTCATCGTCCTTCTCGCCCCGCCTCCTGGCCCGGCGTACAACTTCATCGTCAATCTCTACACTTACCCCGGCGCCTGGATCAACAGCTTCGTCGCCGCTGGTCTCATCTACCTGCAGTATCAGAGGCAAGAGCCATGGAATCCGGGATGGCGCACATGGCTGCCCATCACAGTAATCTTCCTGTTGTGCAACATCTTCCTGGCAATCGTGCCATTCATCCCGCCAGCCGATGGCGACTTTTGGGCGGATGGTTACCCGTACTATGTCTTCCCTGTCGTGGGTGTTGGTGTCCTCATCCTGGGCGGCATCTACTGGGCGCTGTGGACCAGGTTCTGGCCAGCTATCAAGGGACACAAGATTGTGGCGCAGAGAGTTACTGACGAAGAAGGAGTAGAGGTGATTAGGTATCGTAAGGTGAAGACGCGCGTGGAGTAATAGGATAGAACCGGGAAGAAGCTGCGAGGATAAGAGATACCCCAAATGTGCTGGAAGATATGATATCCTTGGACACATCGTTTGGTTGGAGCTGTAATAGGAACACAACAAGGTAAGGGTACGAGATGATACGTACTGATGAAAATCTGAGAGCGTGATTCCTGTCGCCCGCGTCTCCAACGAAAAACCCTAACCGGAGAGTCGCCCAAGCTACCATTTTTTTTAAAAAAAAAAAAAGTATAAAAACAGAAGGCTTAAGATCTTGGCTAGGAGTATAAGTGAATCTAAGTTCTTGTCCATATTGAACTGCTTTATCTTGATATTAAAATTCTTTTCGAAAATCATTTTCATTGGTTGCTGATGAGGTAACATCCTACCGGCCCCACAGGTACAGTGAAATGTTGTGGGGGTGGTATCCACAGTTATCCAGCTCCCAAAGCCATTGGGAAGAGGAACCACACTCCAAAAGCCATCCAGAGCCTCGGACCTTGGGACCTTGAGAGTTCGCCCTGGCCGACTCGACCTCGCCCAAAGCCTTGTCTCTCCTTTAACTCCCAGATCTCAGATTTTTCCGATGGCTATTCGCGATCAAGGATCCGACAGCCTAATTTGGTGGGTTTTGTGCTTGGAACAAGACCTGCAGACAGCGATACATCGGCGCCTGTGTCGACCATAGATGATAGACGTCACTCAAGCGCCAATTGACAGGCTGATGACAGCAAGGCCTGAAACGGATCTCGTGCAGCCACACTGACGAAAAGCTTTGGGAGACAACCACGTGCAGATCACAAGCGTGGAGTTTTCAAAGCAACATCTGAAGACAAAGATTCGATTACGATCGAATCTCAACCTTGCTCTCTGGTTGAGGATTAGCAGCGCAAATCAGAGCATCGGACAACGGATGCTCCCTTCGTCACAGGGCAGAGCAAACGCTATATATATGTCGCTCTGTTTTCCAACACCCTACTTTCACCTCTTCGCTGTTGCATACCAGATCCACGCTCTTCTTTTTGAGGTTGCAAGTACTCACCCGCCTTGACCCTCACCACCGTATTCTTCCGAGACCTTGGAACCTTGAACTTCTCTGTGGCTTCTTTTCAGCTCACCCCTGTCTAACTACTTGTTACTGAAGTCTAGCACTCTGTTTCTTTCCAACTGAGGAAACGCGCCAAGATGGACCACAGCGGATCTGGTCTTGAGGAGCGCCTGCGCAACCTTATCCTCGCCAATGCTTTCATGGATATGGGGTTGGCTCCTCCATCCCAGCCGGCACAAACCAGTCTGGCAGAAAACGGGCAGCCAGAGTCACTCCACGAGACTTGGTTGAGCCAGAGTCCTCAAAACCCAAATATTCCCGCTGCAGCACCAGCAAAGACGGGCCGGAAACGCCCCAACCAGGCCCAACGTCGCCAAATGTCAGCCCAGCTGACTATTCCCATCGACCCTCGGCCCATATTCCCTGAGCCATCTCGGCCCTATGCTGGTCATGAACCTTATGGTTCTTCTAACCACCAGCATCAAGGCCATCACCATCAACAGCACCGTCACAATGGCCGCAGACAGTACATCCCGCAAACCCCTCATTCTGCTGGTATTTACCCAACCAACAGGTCGGACCCCCTACCTAGCGCGCCCATGACGGCCACTCCCTTCGCTATGCGCCCGAGACATCAGCCTTCCCACTCCTACCATGGGCCGATGGAGCCAAACCAATTTGGCTGGCAGCAACAACCGCCTCCAATGCATCATTGCGGTCCGAGAGCGCCTCCGGGCTTCCCTCCTATGCCCTTTGGTGCCCCGCCCGGTCTGCATCCTGGACCTCGGCCTGGACCGGGAGGGCTGGAGCACTTTCATCCAGGCAGGCAACATCACCCTCATTACTCTCGTGGCGAGGATGTGTTTGCCCAAGCTGCGTACCTAGAGCAGTTGTGCAGAACTATCGTCGCGGATGCCGAAATCGAGCCCGCCGATATCATCGAGAAGGAGAATTTCCGCGCAATGATCGAACAGGTGGCCAGGGCCGCCATTACTGAGCACGAGCGGAAGAATGGCTTCCTTGATTTCCCTCCGGAGAGCGTCCAACTCAAGTGCTTTGGTAGTCTGTCGTCGGGTTTCGCTACCAAGGCTGCTGATATGGACTTGGGCTTGCTTTCTCCTCTGTCTCGTCTACCTCCTGATGCGCCCGGTTCACCCATCCCGCGGATCGTCGAGAAGGCATTTCTGGATATTGGTCTTGGCGCCCGCCTGCTTTCACGCACTAGGGTTCCCATCATCAAGGTCTGCGAGCGTCCCACGGAGGAGCTGCGCAAGGGACTACTGGAGGAACGGGCAAAGTGGGAGCGTGGTCTCACTGGGAGCGAGGAGCCCGAGGATGAAGAGGGTTTTCATGAGGATGCAGAGGCACAGGAGACGGCTCAAAGTACTCAATCTCAGCGGCACAAAGACGAGGAAATGACGCATGATCAGTGGCTGGAGAAGTTGCAGACTCTCAAGCAAGCGGAAACCCAGCCCTTGCAGGCCTACTACAACATGACCAAGAAAATTCTCAGGAAGCTCGGAGGTCACGACATCACCAACTCGAACATCTCCGACTTCAAGATGGACGACTACAAGCTGCTTAACCGGGTTTGCATTGCTTTTGTCAACGGCCTTGCAGATGTCAACCTTCGGGACCGACTCCTGAAGTATCGCTCGCTGAACAACTATGACCTCTGCGTCTCTTTCTCGGCCTTCCGGACACTCTGGAGCATTCTCACCCAGGTCGAGGGCGAAACCATAGCCATGGCTTGGGAGACCCGCCCAATCCGCGAGAGGGACCAACACCAAGAGCAACATGCTGAGCGGGCCGTGAGGGCCTGGCGAGATATCCAAAACAAGCCTGACTACGGAAGAGATCCCCTAGGTTACCAGAAGGAGTTGCAACACTGCTGTGAGCAGCTTCGCAAGATCGCTTCTGTGCAGATTCTATTCCTTTCCCAGGGCCAGCATGAGTCAGCCAGCAAGTACTACCTGAGGGCGAAAAAGCTGCTGGAAGATCTTGGTGGGAAGGATTCAGTGGCGTCCAAGGATGACCCGGTCTTGAAGACGGTCATCGAGTACTATATCAAGGGCATTTTCCACCAGCACATTCGCGAACACGTCGAGGTTTTTGCCCACTCCCATGATGCCGTCAGCCTTCGTGCCGTCGGCCGTCGCCATAAGAGCCTACAGCTTGCGCACGAATACGGGAACTGCCTCGAAAAGGGCCTCTATCCCGAAGAGACAGCAACAAAGATCCGCACCTACATCAAGCTGCTCAAGGGCCCTATGGTTCCTTCACCATCATCCAAGACCCAAACCGATGCCGTGATCCCTCTACCCGAAGACGCAGATACCCTCATCTCCGAACTCCTCCAGCTCGGCGACCCAGCGGGCATGGCCCCGAACCAACCCCGCGACCGCTACAATAACCCTCTCGAATTTCCCAAGTCCGGCGTCGGCGTCCAATGCGACATCAACTTCTCCGCACACCTCGCCCTGCAAAACACGCTCCTTCTCCGTTGCTACTCGCACTGCGACCCGCGCGTGCGCCCGCTTATCCTCTTCGTCAAGCACTGGGCCAAGGTGCGCCGCATCAACACCCCTTACCGTGGCACCCTCTCCTCCTACGGCTACGTCCTCATGATGCTGCACTTCCTCGTCAACATTGCGCAGCCGTTTGTGCTGCCTAACCTGCAACAGCTTGCGCCTCCGGCACCGCCCAACCTGACGCCGCAGGAGATCGAGGAGACGGTCGTGTGTAGGGGGTGGAATGTCCAGTTTTGGAGGGATGAGGCCGAGATTAAGAGGCTGGCGGCGGAGAACCAGCTGACGCAGAATAGGGAGAGGGGCAGGGATAGAGACAGGAATGGGGATAGGTATAGGCAGAGAGA
>JAAFKN010000131.1:0-20413 GCA_011800035.1 Thermochaetoides dissita | reverse complement strand
CGTTTATATTGTCCATCTTCCATCATCTCAATATAGTTCGAGGGAACAAAGCCATAGTCCTTGTCGAGGCCGACAAGAATCCAGTCGGGGTCCGAGGTGTCGTAAACAATGAGCTCGGCATCCTCGGGAAAAGACAGCTCCTCGTCGGTTTGCCGGGTGTACTCGTACAGCGCGCGGGCTTTCCCTATGGGCTGGGCCTATTCCTTCAGTCAGCCCTGCTACTTATCCGCCTGTCCTCTCATACTCCTGTCTGCTTGCTCTCCCGCTCCTGATCGTCGATGCCCATGACAAACTATGCTGGACGTACCTCCTCGATATAATTATTGGGGACCAGGCCGACGGGCTCATCCTCGTCCTCGGCGCTGGCCTTCTTCTTCGCCTTCCACCAGTCGTCCTCGGTGCTCTTCTCCAAGATGTACAGCAGGTCGCCCTCGGCAATTTGCAGTTCGCCCTCGCCCTGGGGCGTGTAATCGTATATAGCTTTGTAGACGCCTACGAAGCCCATGGTTGCTGCGTGCTTCGCTCTCGCTTCGATCGCTCACGTCCGGGGGATGTATGGTCTGGCGGTGTTGCGCCGTCAAGGTGTCAGGGATGAGGCAGTATATGGTGGTGTGGTGGCAGTGGTGAGTGGCTATCGGCTCGCTATTGCGGCAGAAGACATGAGTCGCAGGAGGGGGGACTGGTCGGAGTCACGGCGGGCGCGCGCCAGTCTGTGCCCGGTCGGTGAGAAGAGGGATTATTACTGTAGGTATGGTATTATTAGCGCAGAGGGCGTGCAATGCGCGATGCGTAACTGAATCGTCGATCGACAGGAAAGGGACAGATGCAGTCGAGGTGACGTGAGAGCCAAAAAGGGGTAATCCGTCGTTGCGTGGAAGAGGGAGGCTGTCCCGTGCTGAGTCGTCTGCTGAGCCGATATGCGTGACAAAGGACAAGGCAGCGAGCGCTTCGGTTAAGCTGGAACCACTGAAGGGCAGAGAGGTACAGATGAAAGGTACCTCTCCTCAGCACCCCGTACCTAGGTAGGTATGGAAGTAAGTTACCGTACTCCGTAAGTACCACTCGGTCGTCCGTCGTCCGTCGTCCGTCCGTCGCCCGTCGGCCGTCGGCTCGAGTGATGGCCACTTAGTGGGCAGTGAGAAGAATGGCGACTTTCGCACTCGCACTCTAACAGCTAACTGAGGTGGAACAGCGGCTTCTTGTGTCCTCGGCGGCCTTCTGTCCGATTTCCAAGTTTCGCCTTTCTTCCTCTCCTCGCTCGCGGCGGGCTCCTGATGGCGGCTACTCTCCAACAATACTCCCAGCTCAGGACTGGGAATGGGAACCTTTGAAATTGGAGTCTTGGGACGGGATGGAGTTGGGGGAATGAGATGTGGACTGAGTGGCCCGGGGCAGTGGACAGTGGGAAGAGAGCAGGTGTTGGTTCTCTCAGGAGTCGGCGAGTGGATTGATTGATTGATTGGGTCCTGGGTCCAGTCTTGGGTCTTCGCTGCCCGTCGCTGGCTGCCAGGGTCCTGCTTGCAAGGTGGGGCCGCCCAGGCTGTCCAGCAGCGGCCACACGGTTTGCCTACACAGTATTACCAGGGCCAAGAAGAGAATGCTCAGCATCACCACACCGGAGACTTAGTGCGAGGACACGGCATTTTCTGAGACGCCAAAGACACAGTCAGGAGGACGTTTCTTTGTAGCACTCGCAGGATGATTATGCCAGATAATGGCGATCTGTGGATCAAGAGGATTATATGAGAATCTGTTATGAATGCGTAACGTTACCGATAATTTACATGACGGTATGTACGTTATGTAAGACACCTAGCAACCGAGGGACGCAGAGGTGGAGTTCCAGCTCATCAACGACATGGCACGTGCACGATCACGGGCGCCCAGGACCCTGGCAGCCCCTTTTCGCTGTCAACAACACCAACCTCAAGCACAGTTGCCCTGGGTGATGACACCGCAGCCGACCATCATGTTGAATGCCCTGACCACTACTCCCAGCTGGATATACCCGTCCAGTCTAAGAAGCTGAGCGAGAAAGACCATTATCGACCCAAATCACTCCCCAGCACCAAGACCTCCATCCTTCCTAAAACAACTCCCCATTAACTTCCCCAGTGCTCTGCCTAACTCTCCTATATCCATCTCCCTAACCACATTCTCCCGCTCCCCCTCCCCTTCCTTTTTCCTTCATCAACCTAAAATTCCCTCTTACTTATTATCAGACTCATGCATCGAAGACTGCCGTCCACTACCCTTCCGCTTCTGACTCCTGGCCACCATACCAGGGAAGTACCTAGGCTCAACTCCCGACAAGTGCAACTCGCGCGCCGAATCTGCCGCCCCCGGTGTCCAATGGCCGCTTCCACTCATCGACAATTGCTCTCCAATGACGCTCGGTTCCCCAACGGGGATCATTGGCGATGGCATCATCATCATGGGCGTCATCCCTCCTGCACCAACAGTACCCAGCAGCTGGGACTGGCTCATCGAGCTGTGCAAATGGGGGCTGTCGGTCTGCGTGCCGACATTAGCCCAGCTGATACTGCGGGATGCAGGTGCCGAACCGGGAGCGGGAGCAGGACCAGGACTCGGTGAACTCATGCGAGCCGCCTGGGGAAGGGAGATGTGGCTGATGTTCCGCTGCTGTGGGTGCGGTTGCTGCTTCGGTTCGGTAGTCGCAGGGCTTCCAGATGGCTGGCTGGATGAGACTTCAGGCGATTTGGCAGGGAGCGAGGGACCCGTGGTGGGTTCATCTGATTTGTGTGCGTACATTTTCACGCTATATCGTAGTCAGCGATGTGTTTCGCGAAAAGAGAGGCCAAAAATTCACTTACAGCCTGCGCTCCTCCAGCAACGTATGATACCTAAACTCCTCTCTCCGATCCGGGACGTTGGTCTTGATCATAGAGTTACCCCTGGCACCGGGCAGGTAGAAGTCCCTGCCCAGCCACTGCTGCTTGATTGCAAACTCGTAGCCGCTCTGCTTGACCGAGTTCTTTGCCAGCTCGCACATATCAACTGAGCTGAGCTTATAAATCTGCGCCGCGACCGCGTACTCCTCCATCAGCGGCTCCTTGGTGAACGCGAACTGGAGCGGATCGTCTGTTGACAGCGACACGTTCAACCCGCGCTTGAAGTACTGCAGGAACGGGTTGCGCTCGTACGCCAGGAACAACGCATTATTACTCAGCGGCGACATGGCGATGCCGATTTGTTCCAGGTAAAAGATATACTGCAGCAGCGGGACCTTGCGGAGCAGCAGACCATGGCTAATGCTATGGCAGCACTGGGCCGCCACGGCCAAGTGCTCGCTGTCGCCTGCTTCGCCGCAGTGAGGCCGCAACACGAATGTGTTGAAGCCACGGCGCTTGCGCCAGTGATTCAGCGAGACCAAGTTCGCATACAGGTAGTAGATCCAGTACGTGTAAGGAGGGTTCTGCTTGCTATCCCACACCCGCGGCACAGGGAACTTTTTGAATAGCCGACGCTCAACCTTGCTCTCGTCGTCAACGCTGTCGATGCCGACCACGCGCTGGAGGAACACGTGCAATTTCGGGTGGCTCGTTGGATCCTTGGTCACTTCGAAGAGCGGCTGGAAGACGTTGCGAACGATCTGCTCGAACGAGTCCATCAGACCACTCGACTTGTAAACATCGTAGAGACGTGGGATCTGGATCAGCCAGCGGACGTTGTGTGAGAACAGCTTATTGTCAACAACCCACGCCGCCAGCTTATCCCACTCGTCGGGGGATTTGCCGTAGATGGAGATGCGCCACTCGACCATCTGGTACTTGCTCGACTCGAGATCGGCAATCACCTCCTTGGTGATCTCGGCAAGGTACCGTCCCTTGATCAGGTTGTCGGTCTTGAGGAAGATGGTTCTAAGCCGCGACTCGCCAACTGGATTGTACTTGAGGTTGAACTTGTCGAACCGGTGGAACGAGTCCTTGTGGGCGTGCATATCCAGCGTATCGATACTCAGGTCGTAGGCAGTCAGGTTGATACTCTCAAACACTTCCTTGAGTGTCAAGTACTTCCCATCTCTGTACAGTACGATCTCGTCTGGGGACTTCTTCATCTTGCTCTTGATGAAGCGCAGCAAATGCTTCTGATTCATGCAGGCCGAGTGGTGAACGTGTGTGTCTACCTTACGCACGTTGTAGAAGTCGCGGTGCGGGACCCGCTTGCTGTCTGCTGTCTCCTGGTACTCGTTGAGCAGGATGTAGAGATTGAACTTGCCCTCCAGGTACTGCAACCGCCGGAAGGCAAAGCTCTTGGTCGGGCCGTCTGACGAGGCATTGAGAATGTCTTCGAGGTCCAGGTAGTACTCCTTAATAGTGGGCACCTTGACGATCGGTCTATCCTCCTCCATAGCTTCCTCGTTGTCATAGACCTGGTAAACGCCGTTCTCGTCTAAGCGGAAAACCTCCTCACACGGTCCGGGCAGCGGCAGAAGATCATCCATGTCGAAGTCTTCGCCGATGTCCTGACCAGGCTTGCGCTTCTTCGCCTTCGACTTGCGCGGTGTCTCAAGCGGCACTTGTCCCGAGGTCGGAGCCGAAGTCGATGGCGGTGCCTGGTCGCCGGAACGCTGCATTTCCGGGTCCAGCACCATGCTGTTCTGCAGACTGTTGGGTGCACTGGTTGGAGCCTGCGTGCTTGCTCCACGTGCATACTTCTCCTGCTCCTCAGGCCACGCCGGCTCGGGGGGCGGAGGGTAGATGCGCCAGCCAGGCTGGTCTTTGGGATTATCATTGGGCCCCTGGAGCGAAAGACCAATGTACTTCTTCCGAATATCCAACACCTTTTGAACATTTTTGAAGATGGCGCGAAGCTCCGCATCAAGCTGGGGGTCAGCATCGGCATATGTGCTGCTGCCAATGCCATGGACGGGCCCTGAGCTCAGGTATTGCTGCTGTTGCCGAAGGAAGGCTGCCACGTCTGGCTGAGTGCTGTAGCCTGCCGTGGCCGCGGTGTTGAGCTGGGCGTAGCTGTTCACTCTACTGTTGGCAAGGCTTTCGGCGCCGTAGTAGCTAGGATCTCTCTTGAGCGCCGGCTCCGGCATACCTCCCCAGTCGCCGGCCTGCTCGGCCAGCCTGAGATTGCTGAAGCTGTGAGCCAAGTTCGAAGTGAGGATTGGGCTGTGCATTTGGGATCCGACACCGGCGAGACCGCCTCCTCCCAGGGGCGGGCTCCCCGGGGGCGACATGTGGGAAACGGGGCCAGAGTGCAGGTGCTCGGCCTGGCTTCGCTGGTAGAACAGCTTCGCATCGACCTCGGTCATCTGGCGCTCGGTGAGCAGGTCATAAACGGCCGTCTTCGGAGGCACGTCGCGCGGCAGCATGCCGTCCTCCATCTCCTCCGTAAACGCCTCGTCCGAGCCGGCACGTGCCCCTTGCTGCTCGTCCTGGCGCTCATCAGCGCTAGAATCGGATTCACCCTGTCCCTGTGTGTGGTGACGCTGGTGACGGAAATCCCCTTGAGGCCCTCCCCCGCTTTCACCACTGGCGCCGCTCTCCCTTTCATCCCCCTCCCTGCCCTTGTCGCCTGAGTCTTGCACCTCGTCGGACTCGGTGTCACTACGACCGAGTCTCTCGTACGTCTCGTCGTCTGAAGCGCCGGGCGGCATCTGGGTTGCTGGCAGCTTGGGTGAGGTTGAGTTGGACAGTGGATCGCGGGCGTACGCAAGGCCTGGTTGCAATGGTCAATAACTTGTTACACAATTCGCAAGCGCCGGATGTGTGTGCTGCTGTCTCAGAGCTCGGGGATTCCGTGGATGGATGTCGGCAAGGTACCTGGTAGGTATGTGCTTCTGGCTGTGGCTCTGTGCCTCTTTGGCCTCTCTTTTTGGATGTATGACCGGGGGGTTGGGGTTTGAGCTTGAAGGTGTCGAAGGTACAAGAACCTCGCGGGCAGTGGCAGGCAGGAGGGAGGGGAGGTAGAGGTACGTGGGTTGTGTTCAGGTCCAGGTTGCCATTTGATGGTCAGGGCTCGTGTTGGATTGGATAAAAACGGCGGGAAGCAAACTTGAAACCCAACCGCCGGCCGCCATCAATAACACCCAAGGTTGTCTCAAGAGATACTTACCAGCCATGGCTGGATGTGAAGCAATCGAATTGAATGAGATGAGAGCTCGAAGGAGAAAGGAAAAAAAAGCACTCCTGGACGGGCTGGTCGCTATCCAGAGCCGCTGGATGGACGCCACAAGTGGAATTTTTACAGGTGTAAGTTAGCTGTAACTTGAAAGTAAGCAGCCACCGCAGATATCGATAACATCCAGAGCCAGCCGCGATAAGTGATAACGGTCCGTCCAATATGACACCTCTCGATGACAGCGTTGGCGATAAAAACTGGCGTTTTGGACACGAAATCTACGGTGTTGGATGTGGCTTGCCTCTTTCACCGCCAACTCCCCAGATCCCAACAAAGACGACGTGTGAGTCGAGATTTACGCCTACCGTCTTGGACATCGGCACATGGACATGGAGTCATGCACTCGCGACCGTAGCTTATTGGTCCTGGCAGCTCTGGCCCTGTGACGCCAGTCTAGACTGTCTGGTTTGTGCGTCTTCTTCATCTGTGACTGGCCTTCGTCCATTGCATTCAAGCTTTCCGGGATCGGTACCTGCCGCCAACGCACCAGGATGCTGGGCAATGACGTCCGGAGCTGGCCGCTAAGAGATGTGCCAAGGCCTGCCGCCTGCACGCCGCGTCTTCCCCGCCCCGTCATTGGCCAGTGCACATCCTGACACACGTGTACCGACCCTAGCCGTGCAAGGAACCCTAGACGGTGTGGATCTCCAAGCGTTGATTTCTTGGGTTTTCCTGCTGGGCCCCCACCTACATGAAGCACTGCTCTGCCGGGCAAACCGGCCCGATATCAACGGACGGAGACTTGGCAAGATAGACATGCAGGAGCCTCAGCAGGAATTCCAGAGTCCGGAGCCCGGGAAGCAAGTGGGAAGCGAACGTGTGAGTCAGCGCTCCAGACACAATACGGGCCGGACGCTGGCGTCTAATCAGTCAGTTACAAGGACGAATGCGACGTAGATAGACAGCAAAATCCTGTGTCTTTGTTGTGCTCTGCCTTAGGAATAATATATATACAAGCGGAGCCCCTCAACTCATCCTCCTAATATCAGGATCGGGAAACCACCCTTCTCATGGGCGGCTTCCGTTTCCCATCGAGGGAGTAGAGGCCTCCGGCAAAGAAGACAATTACGGCGCCCACTAGTGTCCCGAACGCCAGCCGGTTGCCAAACAGCCAGATACTCAGCAGCAGGCTCACCAGCTTGCGGATGTTGAGCACAATCGTCACCGTCAAGGCCGATGATGCGGCGGCCAGGAGGTTGACGCCTCGAATACACGCATATTGAGTCAGCACATTGAGTGCCAGGTAGAAGAGCTGGTTGGGGATCTTGATCCTCTCTATCGCCCGCTGAATGCTTGGCGCAAGGTTAGGGTACTCCTCTAGCGAGAGCTGCGGGGTTGGAAGCGGGAGAGGCGTGCTGTTGGCCAGCTTCATGAATTGCTTGGTAAGGGAAGGGAGGAAGGGCAGGAATAAAGGCAGGGACAGAAGATGCGAGTAGAATAAGTTCTCCTTCCACTGCGGCCCATATCTGCGGTATGTCTCCTCGGTGTAAAGGCCCATGATGGCCGACAGGACCTGGGCAATGAACAATATCGCAAGCCCAGTCCCAAAGCTTGCGGCGCTGGAGGGTTTACCAGTTGTCGGCGTCCCCTGGACATCGTGTGTAAGCTTCGACTGCGCCGTACCATACCACAACCAGACTCATGCCAGAGGAGACAACGTACCTTGGTCTGCGCATCAGACCACGCAGCCGTGATAACGCCGATGGTGAGGAGTATCACTGCAACAATTTGAATCCGCGAGTACCTCTTGCCATACAAGCTCCCTGCAATCATTGTCGTGATGCTACCTCCTGAGCGCAGAATGATGTGCACCGGAACAGAAATATCATAGCTGAAAGCGTGGTTGTTGAGGACATTGATGCTGAAGAACAGAATGATGTTGACGAGCCATCGACGAATCGGAACCCTATTCGGCTTGAGGAAGAACGGCGGGCGCTTCCGGTCGAACTGCTCGGGGAGCCCAATGGCGGCCACGAAGAGGAACTGAACGAAAGTCAAAAGCGTCCCTGTTTGACATCAATGGTGCGATCAGCCCACCCATTCCAACAACAATTCGCCGCAACATCAGTGAAGCAAAACTTCCAGTTCCAAACGTACCACTTGCAGGCTCGACCTTGATGATGGACTCAAGCGCAAAGACGTTGGAGCAGCAGCCGCCGAATATCAGCGACAGCATTGCGCCAATGGCCAGCCATTGCGGGATGGTCTCAATGAACATGCGACCAGCAAGAGCCATGGCGCGACTGAAAACGGGACGGTTGTCGTCGATGCCGTACATTTCGGCCTTTTCGAGAGAGGGTGCAGCGTTGATGACGCGAGGCGATGGTGCGGCCGACATCATGGCCGCCGCGAGCGCAGCCTTGTCGCCGCGCTCCTTGTGTGAGTTGGAAGGCGACTGCTGGTGTTTGTGCAGCGCCAAACGACGGCGTGCCTTCATGGTGGTGAGAGGAGAGCTGAAACGACCTGGATCCTGCCTGTTTGGAGCCTTGGCCTCGGAGGTAGGGGGTGTGGCGCAGGGGCGTGTGCGCGCTGTGGAAGGACCGTTTTTGCTTGCTATGAACACATAAAAGGGACCTGAGCCGACCGGTAATGGAGGGTGGTGTGAGGCACACCCAGAGTTGCTGACAGCCTGGCTGGATTAGGCGTGGCTTGGGGGTATTGACGAAATGGGCGACAGTTGTTTGGTCGCACGAAGGGGTCAGAGAGGAATTGAGCTCACGACAGTTATGACGGCGATTATTTGCAGGTTGAGCGGGCGTAGGGAACGAACTGGCTGTCGAAATTCGAGAAGTCGCCCGGAAGTCGATTCACAGAGATCGCATGGCGAGGCGTGAACCGCGAAGCTGGAAACCGCAGGCGATGGCGGGGTAGTCGGAAAGGATGCCGAGAGACGAACGAGGGGGAATTGACAGCGACTGGAAGTTGTCCCTGCGCAGAAAAGTGCAACTCGCAATGAAAGAGCAAGCGACAAGACGTCCGTTTATAGCTTTTATCGCAAATGTTTAGTGGCTGCCTGGGGGTAGGTTGGCACCGAAGGTAGGTCGGATGAAGGAGGTTGAAAGATTGGTACTGGATGTCAATCTTCTCTCGGTTTGAAGAACAGGATGGGTCTCGAGGGCACGACCTTGCAATGGGTCAACTTCCAGACGGCACAAAGCAGCAAGTGAGCCACGGAGCGAAAAGACAGCTGCAGCGCCAAATGGCCCAAATCGCAAGTCGCCAGATCGCCAGATCGCCAGGTCGCCAATCCTTCCCTTATATGGTGACCATTGATTGCTGACGGACCGTATACCGTACAGCGCACACGTTGCAGACGTCCAGGTTGCAGATTGCCCAAGTTCCAGTTGTCAGTCCCAAACTCTCAAGTTGCCAACTGAACTACGATTTTCCGGGCCGCTCGTGCATGGCCTTCTCTCTTTGGGACTCTTTGCTCGCATAAAAAGCGACTCCGGGAACCCGGGTCTCGTCGGTCTGTCAGTCCAGGAGCCCCAGAGCTACGTTACCTTTTGGCTTCTGCTTCGATAACAAATCTTCGTCTCGCTGGTCCGCTGGCTTGTGGCTGGCTCGGTGCCCCCAGGTTCCATATGGCCACAAGTCCACAAGAACGGTGGAGATGCTGGCCCGTGATCCACCGCGACGGGCATCTTTTTTAGCGCGAGCCGGCGGGAGGCTCGCCGTGCGGACCACTAGGATTGCTTGGGGCTCAGGGCCAGGTGGCAGTTTCAGCGGACCTGGAAATTTGCCGGACCGGGATCTCGCTCGGTCGCTGCCCTGTGATGCCGTGTGATGCCTGGCGCCGTCTCCTTTGATCTTCAACGCCGTGGGGTTCCAGCGCCCGCGATGCACCTCAACTGCCGTTGCATTTCTGGAAGCCTGGGACCTGCGTGCCCAGATCTTGTCGGTATTTGAGCCTTGAAAAGGCTTTTTGCCCGAGAACTCGGCATGACGAAGTTGAGGGTAGCTTGCGGGCATAGAGCACTGCGTGGATGGTGCCACCTTGTATCCTGGCAAAGTGTGTCAAAGTGTTCTCGAAGCTTTCGCTGAGCCAGCCCATCTGATCCATCATTGCTGTGCAAAGTCGACCAATGCTTTCTCTAACCATGGGACATGGATGTATTTCAGTCACCACTCTGGCACTGATCAGCCCATAAGCTCTGTTGAAGACCCTTAAACTATGAAGGTCCAGTCCAACTGGACGTTTTCGAATGGAAGAGAAAGCTGAACCCGGTGACTGAAGTCGTAGCAAAGCCGAAGGAAGGATTGCAAGTCGTGGGACCGAGAGCAACAAGAAAGCATGGGATTGAAGATGGATGCTGGTGGTGCCCGACGATACACAACCCTAACCCTCCTTCAGCCAAGACGTTTGTCGCTGGAACCCCGGCTCACCAACGCCCGCCCGCTCATCTATCTCATCGAGCACCAAGGCAACGGTCAGGGGTTCGGGCTCCCAGTGACCACGGAACATTCACTCCCACTTTCAACAATCACCACTCTTTGCCTAAGAGATTCCGTCCTTGGTTTCGAATAGTATCAGTCACGTACCCTAATCATTTCAATGAGATGAGCTTGCCATCATGTGAGTTTTCCGACTCTTCTCTCCGCTTCATATGAACATCACAAGATTGAGGCTGACAACCCCACAGGACCGTCTTTGCTCTCATCATCATCAACAAGGCCGGTGGTTTAATCTATAATCGGACATTCCATGAGGGCGGCTTGAACAAGGTCAGCACCAACGACCTGCTGGTGCTGGCGGGAACGTTCCATGGGTATGTTTCTCTTCTTATGAAATGAACCTTACGAATACCTTGCTGAACTCGCTCCTCGAAGTGTCCATGCCATCACCGCTCGCATTAACCCCCTTCGGCATCTTAGCAATAATCCCAGTGCGGCTGCCGGCAACCGGTCCTCTACTTCATCTGGTTCCCTCGGCCTGCAAGCCCGCCCAGATCCTCCTGCCGGGCTAGAAGTGCTCGAGACAGAGAACTTTCGGATGCAATGCTTTTGCACCTTGACGGGCACCAAGTTCTTGTTGTTTACCGACACCGCTCAGGCCAATGTGGATGTGACGATGCGGCGAGTGTATGACATGTACGCCGATTACGTCATGAAGAACCCCTTCTACCAGCTCGAAATGCCCATCCGTTGCGATATGTTTGACCGGAAACTGTCGTCGTATATTAGGGAGATCAACAACAGGTAGAGGTAGCCAGGGAAGCTTTTAAAGAGGGGCCATGGGAGAGAGCACGGGTTCAGTCAGGTCTGGCACAGGTCCTGTCATGGAGTTATCGGGCGTTTGGGAAGTCGAGGGGATCATTTTGTTGACCACAAAGGATATGTCCTTTCTGTTAATGCCAGGCAACGTTTATTTCTACATAACCCCAGAGACAGCTGAGCCGTCCATGATCACAGAGACACCATTATGAGGTGTCCATCTTGTCACCATCACCTGACTTATCACCTTTTTCATCGTCCTTCTTGCTGCCACTGGGCTGACCATCCTTATCCAGCAGCGGTTGCGTCTCCCCCTCTTCCTTGACACTCTCTAAGCTGGTCTTCTTGGCAGCCTCTTCTTGCTCGCGCTTGAGCCTCTCCTGTCTTGCCTTCTCCTCCTCCATACTCATACGCAGAGCCAGGGCAAGCTCGGGATCCGTCGCTGGATCGAAACCAAACTCCCAGTTCTCGCCTCCGGCGTCGCCTCCCAGGCCCCCCGCGCCGCTGGTAGCACCCTCGCCGAGCAGGATGGGTGTTGCGATCAGTTGGTCACTGAGCAACTTCGAACTAGGAGGGATAATAACCAGATGCGATGACTCAGTATTGCCGTTGATTTCCTTATTGAAAGCCTCCAGCTTTGACTGGTTTTCCTCCTCCATATCGCCGAACAACACAAAGTCAACGCTGATGTTGTTTTTCTTCATCTTCTTGGAGAGCTGGGTAAGCTCCTTCTCGGACTCCTGAATGGGAGAGCAGACGAAGACGATGATACGCGCCTTCTGCGACTTGTTCTGACGGTGCTTGAGCGCAAGCTGTTCGAAGGGAAGAGCCCCAGAGTCAGCTTGAAGTTTCGCGTGTAAACGAGCAGCGCGCCTCTAACTCACACTCGCTATTTGGATACCAGTCGAGAGGTGGGCATGGCCACGGATCTTCTTCCTAGTCTGATGCAGGCCCTCGAGGATCTTGCCCTGGTCCGTTGTGAGCGTCGCGAGCACCTCCGGGCCCTTGCCCCCCATGCTCATCAAGCCGACCGACGATTCCGGGTTTCCGTTGACGACATGTTGAAAGATAATGTTCACCGCATCGCTCTGAGCATCAAACCGGGTTGGTGCATAATCGCCGTTCCTGCTCGGCTCGCTGTTGTCGACAACAATCATGACCGCCTCGAGCGGCATCTTGGCGATGTTGCACAGGTATTAACTAACTGGACTGGGAGGTGCAGGAAAGAGACAAGATTGATGGATATGGGTTTCTTAATACTCAGTTCGACTGTCGCACGGGAAGCCGGCAGTTAATCGGTCGGATTAAGGTCAGACGGCAACAAATATGTTGGAAGTGACGTCGAGAGGCGACGTGGGTTGCTTGGACCCGGAACCTAACAGCAGCCTGCCTGCGTAAGGCGTTCCGCCTGGAGCTGCTGAGGCGCAATGGTCCCACCTGAGTTTGCTGTGGAGCCAATCACCTGCTGGAACACATCCCCTGCAACACGCCAAGACCTAAGATGGAGGGGCCCCTACTCTTGCTTGGCCTTTGTTTACTTTTCGAAACGCGGACCACTCACATCACAGAGCGCGCTCCCGTTTCCCACAATCCGCCTCTCGACTTTGCAATCTCTCCGCCCCTCGCGACTGTCGACCTCAATAATCCCACGCGCAAAGTCCATATCACCGCGGGAAAAAATTTACATTTGGTACTGAGATCATCGCCGTTAGCATCATCCCGAGACACGCGCCGCGCGATGGCTGTCCTTGGCGCCACGAAACGCAAGTCAGACCAAATCAGCACCACTTCCGACGAGGAGCAGAAACCAGCTCTCGGCACAATGAGTACTCAACTAGCTCCAGGAAACGGCCAGAGCTTCCAGCGTTACGAGAGCCCCATCAAGAGGAGGCGGATTGGTATCACGGCCGCGCAGAAGCAGGCCCTGATTGAGAACCTTCAGCTTGAGAGTATGTCGCGCACTGTCCCCATGGCCGCGAAGGTGTAGCGTCGCGATGCTGACAGGATTTGCAGTCACCGAGCGTGCTCGTCGGTTACGCTCCAACTATAACCTTCATGCTCAGAGCCTGCGGACGCGGATCGAAATGCGCGTCAACCGCATCCCCGTGGCGCTGCGCAAACTCACCATGGGCGAGCTGATGGAAAGATATGAACAGCAGAAGCTGAGCGCGTCAACCGGTGGCACCATGAAGAGTCTGAAGGACTCTGCCACATCACGGCCGGCCTTGTCACGGTCAATGACTGCTGCCGTTCCATCCTTTGCGCCAGCCAAGAGGAAAAGGTTTGTCGAGTTCTCCCAAGGATCTTTGAGCAAGCTGCTAACCTTGAGTACCTAGTGATGAAATCTCCAAAGACAAAGAAAATGAGCTCGTTGAGCAGGCCGATCCCTCTGCTAAGAGGCACCGCGGCAACACCGTCTCAGGAGTCTCGCGGCCAGCAACGTCCCATGCGCTGTCTCCTACCACCTCGAACAAGACCCTTGCCCATTCCGTGATCGGGACCCCCACCAAAGCGACTGCTTCTCGTCCTGCTATGACCCCTGGACGGCCCATGCTTGCCCAGAGTGTCACCGAAAAGTCATCCAAGGCGCCTCGTCCAACTGCTTTGTCCCCACGCAAGACGGTCAACCCCAACGTCCCGCCCAGCTCCTCAACAGCGGGCTCTACCTCAGTAAAGCGGCAACGCGGCGCGACCGTTACGGCAGCCGTTGTCTCTTCCAACCCTCCCTCTTCAGTACAGCGCCCAATATCCCGAGCCGCAGCGGCCCCCTCGCGGACGGCACAGCGTCGTGTTAGTGGCACGAGCGAGTCCAGCGAGAACAGCGCGTCGACGGTGATCCGGCGTAGGCCGATCTCCGCTCCGCCTGGTTCGCAGCCGAAGCTGATTTCGACAAATGCAAACAACGCAGCTGCTCCTACCACTTCATCTCAGAAAGAGTCCACGGCTGGCAAGACGAGGACGGCCGTTGTTGCTGCGGTGAAGAGGGGAAATGCTGGCGTTACTACGGCGTCATCGGCCACACCGGCCACGGCGACGGCAGCGAAGAAACCAACTGGGGCTAAGTTGGTCGGAACGAGTAGTAGTAATGCGGGCGGTTCTTCAGCGGCGGGGAGGGTGTTGAGAAAGAGGGCTTAGAGGGCCTGAATCTCCTCCCTTCCCCTGCTTGATGGGGCTGTTGTGGGGCTCATTGTTCTATAGAAGAACTCTTTTCATACGGGCCTGTGCACAGGATTGGTTTCGTGTTTGTGTTATTGCTGTGCTTGGTTTTTGCCGCGCTATTTGGCGTTTACGGGTATGCATAGCACTTCGGGATACAGGGTACTGCTGCGGTTCTGGGGAGTTGCGGTAAAGGATCATAGGATGGGGCATCCTAGGAATGGGCCAGCGGTTGTGGTATAATTCATTGTATCTTTTAGTGTTAAACCAATGGGACATAACTGTTCACAGAATCTTTGTACACCTCCCTCTCCACATCTCCCTCATCGCCTATTCCTCTGAGCCCTTCACCCCTTCTTCTTCTTATCCTCCACAATCTCGATATGGTCTTCGGGCACCTCCTTGCCGCCGTACTTTTCCTTCAAGAACTCTAGCAGTTCCTCACACACGTCACCCTGAACAACAATCTCCTCACCGCCGCCAGGATTCTTGGTGACACTAGAACCCGTGGCGAACTTCTTGCCCAGTTCCTTGGCCACCTTCTTCAGGTCCAGTCCGAAAGCCTCCAGCCCAGCCACAGACGTAACAAACTTGCGCTTGTTGCGCTCGACCCGCTTGATATGAACCATACTCTTGGCCCGCTGAGCCGCCACCTTCTGTTCCTTAGCCTCGGCCTTCGCGGCCTTCTTTGCTGCATCCTTGGCCGCGCGCTCCTGGAGCTCGAGCGAGAGGGACGCAGTGGCAGCCTCGAGAGCTTCTGTGGGGTTATTAGCGTTGCATGGGGGGAGGTAATGATAGATGAAGGATCAGGGACCGTACCAGGCGACCATATTCTTTGGTAAAGTTCTGGGTGGTTCTTTTCGAGCCATTCCTGGCATTTCTTTACGGTGCCGCCATATTCACAGTACTGGGGGAGCCATGGTCAGAGGGGAAGGACTGATTGGATTGTTCAAACAAAGTTGACGGTAGGTACCTCGGGAGGGAGACTGCACACTGGACAAGACATTCAGGGGTTAGACATTGGTTATCATGACACTAAAGAGTATCTGGCAGACAACAGGCGAGGTGATGTCATGGATGAACGACTTACCCCCGCAGTAGATCACCTTGCGGCCGACTTGGACAGGCTCGGCCATGCCTAGACAGAAGATCGATTGGAGTCTGTGAGATGAATCTGAGATCTCGAGTGCAGACACGGTGGTATTGAGCGCGTGCTGGCGTCGTTCGTGTCCCGATGCGGTTTCGAACCGACGACCGTGGCGCACCGAGCTCAACTTCTCAGGGTACTCCTTCCCAGTTCTTGCCCCTCCCTCAAATTGACTGCGGGGTTGCCCAGATGGCGGGGCAGCTCTGGGCAGCTGGCAGCATAGAACCCTGGAGCGGAATAGGAAGGCGGGAAAGGCAGGCAGAATGTTGACCAATCAGGGAATTTCATGCCCAATGGTCACGGCGGCAAGGTCAAGCCGCAGGTCGCCGGCGGCGCTTCCATCCTTTCCTGTTGTCCCATCTTCGATCTTGCATCCCCACACTATTCCTGAACCAAGCTGGCCGAAGCTTGAGGACTTTCGTCCCATCTCTCATCACCATCCGCGACACGCTATGGCCCTGGGCTGAGCCGTCACATGCGCTCTTCCCCCCTTTTCATCTGTTCCTGCGTCAGGCCGACCGACTTGCGAGGGAGAGATTGCACTCGATTTGAGGCACCTCCACTTAACGGATTACATGGTCTGTTTTGCGCCCTCAAGGGTTCAATACTGAAGTTCAATATTGGACCTTAATGGCTTACGTCGATGCAGGAGCAATTGAGTTCCCGATGCTGTCGAGATGTTGAGATGTGCTCAAAAATATCCATGCATCATGGAACATCACAGTTGGGAGACAACATCCGGCCATGGTGACTGTTCGGTCATCCCCAAATGCCGCTGGGAGTCTCGGTCACATCCGAATTGGACGAACATCCAACCTCTTCAAGAAACCCACGCTGCGTTGGCACACCAAGCGGTGGCCGCAAAAAATCGAAAACGGGGCATCATCACCGTCGTCGTCAGCACAATAACTTCTTCAACGGAACGATGAAGCCTTCGATCCGGCCTGACTGTAGGAACAGATCGCATCGTGCATCGGACACGGGACAGCTGCGCTGATTACTCTCCCAGCGAATTTTCTATCCAAAGCTCCAGACAAGCTTCCATTCTTGGCCCTCGGCCCGATCCTGCTGCAACTGAGAGCACAGCCAGCGCATTCCCGACCGGGGATAGCCACGACATCGTGAACTGGGCTGCAGTCGTCGAAGAAGAGAGTTACCAAGCTTGGTATATTCCTGTCTGGTGAGTGTGGTGAAGTGTGGCTGATATCAACGACCCCAGCTGCGCGTCTGTTGCCTCCGCCAATCGACGTCGACGGCTGTGCTATTTTTAAGCGCCCGCTGCCACCGTTTATCTTGCATGCAACCATCTCATTGGCTCACGGCTTTTTGCAGCGGGAGGGTGTCGTGGCGTTCTCATTGGCACGCGCCTCGCCGTTGCATGCCCTCGACGTCGCCCTGCTGCCGACGGCGTGGTCACTTTCTCGCTGATTCGCTGCTGCCAACTCGATGGTGTTGCCCAAATCTATGCTAGCGTGCTCTTGTCTTGGAGCTTCTGCAGCTACTGCAGGCACTCCAAGGAAGTGCCCGTCAGTTCTGCGGCCACATGCCCGCCAGCGATGAGTCGAGAAGCAGCCAGCCGACACCGTATGGTTGCTGTCTACTCCAAATCAAGGACAACTAGTCACACCCAGTGTCTGGCAGACCGAGGAAAGCATGGGGGGATTGCAACGGGATCCACGCGCCCGCTATTGCTTAACCGCCCTTGTGGATGTGGCCGCGAGATCTATGACTCTTGGGCTGTCATTCGCCGTCGTGCCCTGTTCTGTTATATTCTACACCTAGCCACTTGGGTGTGTCCAAGGCCTCTCCGCTTCTTGTTTTTTTATCTTCCAACAGTCAGTGACTGCGTACGCTCACCAGTATTTCGCTTCGTCGAGCGAAGCCGGTTCGGTCCTTCGCCCCCTTTTTTTTCCGTCTCTTAATTATTGTTGCATTGGGTGCAGGTCGCCCGACTTGCTTACCTTACATTGTCTATTTCTGTTATCCTGCCTTTATTGATACCATTTTCGTCTCTTATCGACTTATCAATCCTACTGCAATACACCATCATGTCGGATACTCTGTATCTTCCCCGGACTACCTACCGGCAGCCGTCGCCGCTGGGTCGGAGACGGTTGGGCCGGCCTCTTAATCCTATAATCGAGGAGCCCGAGCAAGCAACCCCCAAGGACACGTCGTTTGAGCAGACGAGGATCAATATCAACGTGGGCAGACCACAAACTGGCCGCCACGTGCTCGATCGTGACCAGTTGATTTCTCCCATGAGCGATCACTTCCCGACCCCACGAGGCCAACACTTCCTGCCTGCCCCCATTCTGCCCGCGACCCCATCTTGCGTGTCGAGCGAAGCCGAGCCCGATCTTGACCACGACGACACCAGCTCCGAGGCCTCGTCATCGAACCTGTCCATCTCCTTTCGCTGGGCGCAGCAGCAGACTCGCTCTTCGAACCGCGATAGCATTATGACCAATGTCACCGAGTTTGATGACATAGAGGAGTTCTCTGAAGAGGACGAGATTCAACCCAAGGAACGCCTTCAGACAAACGGTATTGTCCGCCGTAGGAGCAGCACGCGGAGTACTAGGAGAGCTTCGAGGGCTTCTGTGGATCTCAGGAGGTCACTGCTGGCTCCTCTGGTCATCCCCGAACAAACACAGCTGCAACAGCAACAGACGACTATGACCCCTTCTAAGAAGCTGACGTCCCCGATCCCTCCTACTCCTCCCTCGGCAGTCGCCATGTCCCCGCTCATTAAAACCATCATGGAGATGCGCCAGGCCCAGGAAATCCCACGTGCTTCTGCTCCCCCGTCCTTGGACGGCAGCATCAACTCGGAGGAGTTGGCCCAGATGTCTGCTCCCCCAACTCCGATGATCGGGTCCCACGTCGGCGAGGATGAGGACTGGATTGGCGTGCGCCTGCAGCCCGACGCTCTCGAGACTCTGCAGGCACTCACCAGCCACGAGCCAGACTTCGAGCAGGAAGACACCCAGGAGGAGCCCGTTATTGAGGTGCCTGTGCAACAGGAAATGACCACGCACCAGAGGCTGCCGCCCCTCCTCACGAACACTGGCCTCAGCAGGCATCCCTCTTTCCGGTCGTCCCTTGCTGGCCTGACCAGGCTTGAAATTCCCTCCCCTGGCGGTTTCTTCGCGGAGCTCTCTTCGGCGAGCCGCCGGACCTGGGCCCCTGAGAGATCGGACGATCTGCAGCACCCTCCCACCTCGACCACTGCCGAGAATTTCTACAAGATCCCATGGAACCGGATGTCGGAACCGATTCCTCAGCCGCCAGCCCACCCGCTACACTTTGATGGCCCCTCGGAGGTTGTTGAGCACGTCATTGAAGTTCCGGTCAATGAGAACAAGGATGACCTTCCGACTGCCATGCGCATCGAGGAGACCCCTGTTCCCCTTACCGCTTGCAGAGTGCCCGCTATTCCGCAGGCCCCGGAGGACCCTGTGGCCGAGCCTATCCCTGAAGAGCCTGCTTCCCCCAATGAGGTCAACGAGATCATCACTGCTGGCTTCAGGGCTAAGCAACAGGAACCCGAGATGTCTCACATGGACCGTACGGCCATGTGGCTTGCTGCCCAACGGGCCTACTTTCAGGGTGTCATGAGCTTCTCGGAGGACGCTCAGGAGGAAGAACGGCCGGAGCCTGAACCGCAGGTGGAAGCTGAGGTGGAGGTCAAGCCAGAGTTGCCTCCGAAGGATGATGTTCTGGCTGAGCCAGAGCCGTCCGAGCCCAAGAAGAAGGAGGTGCGCTTCTCTGAGGTTGTGATCAAGGCCGATATTCCCCGCAGCCTGCCCTCGAAGCTGCAGCGTCAGGAGTCGGCCTACTACCGTGCCTTCACCGACGCTTTGATCCGGGCTTGCCCGACCGATGCTTTCGTCTGCCGCCAGACTCGCTTCGAGGCTCTACAGGCCCAGCGCGTCTCCTTGAAGGCGCAGCACCGGAACCAGCTGCTGGGCAAGTTCCAGTTGTCTGTTGTTCCGCAGTCAGCCAAGAAACGCATGAGTGCCAATGTTGTCCGCGGCGACGACGAGCTGATCGAGGACCCGGAGAGGCTCCGTGCTGATAAGGAGGCTGAGGCGTTGTCGCAGATGAGGATGGGCCTCTGGCAGGTCGCCGCCCTCAAGGCTCTCAACGGCGGTCGTCTAATTTCGGCGCCTGTGGCCAAGCGCCTGGCGCGCCAGAGCTGCATGGCTCCCGGACCGGACGGCCTTGTCCGCGATCGCGCCCGCATCCTTGACCTCGCAGGCCAGGGCACCTGCGACTGGGCCTGGCATGTGGCCCTGCTGTATTCCAACACCAAGATCTACACCGTCACCACCAAGGCCATCCGCCAGCTGAGCAACAGCAACATCCGTGGCCCGTCTAATCACCGTCAGGTTGCCGTCAAGTCCTTGGCCAAGCTCCCCTTCGCCGACAACCAGTTCGATCTGATCTCGGCGCGCGAGCTGCACGCCGTGCTCAAGCTGTTCGGCGAGAACGGCATCGACGAGTGGGACGCCTGCCTGCGTGAGTGCATGCGCGTTCTCAAGCCCGGCGGCTACCTCGAGTTCAGCGTCCTCGATGCCGACATTGTGAACGCCGGCCCGCTTGGCAATGCCAAGGCCGTCGAGTTCGGCTTCACCCTCCAGACCCTTGGCTACGACCCGACCCCGACACGCTCTTTCCTCGCCCGTCTGCAGGCCCTCGGCTTCGACGACGTCCGCCGTGCCTGGGTCTGCCTGCCCC
>JAAFKN010000130.1:0-20465 GCA_011800035.1 Thermochaetoides dissita | reverse complement strand
TCCGGGCAATCACGGCGTTCCATGACCTGATTGAGAATAAGATCCAGAATAGGCAACAGCAGGAGGAGAGTGATGTGAAGGAGAATGGGGTTGTTGCTGGGAAGGAGGGGGATAAGAAGGAGGCGAATGGGAAGAGTGGTAAGGAGGGCGGCACAGAGAAGGAAAAGGAGAAGGAGAAGGATAAGAAGAAATGAATAGACGAAAGGGGGGGCGGGCGGCTTCGCGACCAAAGTCGGCTTTTCTGAAGAACCTTTGAGGACTAGACCAGGTTTCATCAACGGTGACGCAGTGCCGGGCGTCGGCGACTTGGGCTTGTCGGCAGGTGCACCATTTTCCTTCTTCTCTGACGCCTGGTTCGAATTGTCATCGTGATGGGCGATGCTAATCTTTGTACCATCCTTCCAGGTAATGGCGTCCGGCGTCCAATCAGCATCGTCGTCTTCGATATCAGCCCAACTCGACTGGCCCTTATGATCGTCGGGATTGAGGCGACTTGCCACATGGATGCCGAACTTTTTGAGCTCCTCGTCGGTGAGCTTCTTGGGGTCTTGGGGAAGAGTTGCTGTTAAATGTGTCAGCAGAAACACCCTACACAACAATCAAGAGAGATATCCTACGTCGGTTCTTGTTCCAAACGGCATTTGGATCGGGCGCCGAGCCTGGCTTCCCGTTTGTAGAAGACTTGGAAATCACGCCGCCAGTCTTTGCGATTAGCCGGGGCCGATTGGTAGATGTGGTGCTGCCAGAGCCCGAGGCAGAGCCAGAAGCCGAGGACGACTTCTCGGAGGCCTTGGCCTGGGAGCTAGGAGTAGTGCCCTTGGATGTGAGGAAGGTCTTGTTCACATTGACGGCCTTAAAGGTGGTGGGCTTTTTGAGGGTAGTTTTCGGCTTTGCATCACTCTTCGTCTTCGAAGCATCGGACTTGGCAGCTTCGTTGTCGGATCCTCCACTTATGCTAACTTCTGTCGAGTTCACCAGATCGTCGACAATGTCGGTCAAGTGCTTGTTCTCAGGCTCTTCCGTGGTATTCCCGGCGGTCGGAGCGGCTGAGGAAGCGGCAGCGTCGCCATTTACTGGCGGTTGGCTTGAATCGACATTTTGCGAGTCGGTCGAGTCGATCTTGACAGTCTGGATGGGCCGGCGCGGGGCAGCTGGGGTTAGCGACGAGGGGACAAACAAGGGTAAGGGTCGCGAAAGCGGACGGCAGGGAGGGGCTTGGGCTTACGGGCTCGGCAGCAGAAGTCAGTTGAGCTTCATCGGATCGTTGGTACTGTGAGTCAGTTGCCATTCTACACTTCTCGGCTGGATTGGTGGTCTGCGGTCGAACGGCGATGGGTTCGTGGTGTTGCCCGATTGCGCGTCCAACTGTTCGCGGGGTAAGGATAGTATCGAGAATCTAGAGTCGAAGTCGGGTAGGGATGATGATGTCTCCGAGGCCACAGGAGCCAGTTAGTAACTGGGGTTTGCACGATACAGCGCAGGCGTTGGGAGGGGAGAAAATGAATAGAAGAGTTGTGAATGTTTCTGGCCAGTTGTCGATGGCTGGCGCACGGCATGCCCTGCCTGCTCTTGGCTTGTGCGACCACAACACCGGAGGGGACGCTGGCCAGGCGCTGGGGCGCTCGCTCGCTCGTTGGACTGCTGGACGCTGGACAGGAACAGAGAGCGGTCCGAGCAGGGGACCACAACGATACGATGCCATCGCAGTTGTGCCAGCCGATTTGTGGGGACCTCAGGCCAGGCGGCAAGGGCTGAGCCAGCAGTGAGCAGCTGGGAGTAATTGAAGCAGCTGACTTACCTCTCCTTGCTGGAGCTGGAAATTGTTGCAAGACCGAGGTCTGCGAATCGATGCGCAGTCGTGAAATAGAAGAGGGAAACGGGATTAATTTGCTGCAATGGCGGAAAGATAGGGGAGGGGAAAGGTAAAGGGTTGCAGTTTGCGAGTTTGAAATGTGAAGGTGCAAGAATGTGGGTTGGAAGGTTAAGCCTTGTGAAGCCAAGTGCTGCCCGGCCTCTGCTCAGCGGCCACCGTGAGGCAATGGATGTGAGCTGCTGTCACTGGTCACCCTCTTTCTGCGCTGGGGGCTGGTGGACTCGGCACGCCAGGCTGCCAAGACTTCCATATTCGGTTTAGCGCCACAGGTTCCCAAGCGCGGGGCGCCAGCAAGGCCCTTGCTCCCCTCAATTGGCTTTCATCTTGACAGCACCAACTGTGTTGGCTCATCGTGTTAACCATGAAACTTTGTACTGGCTTGTCAAGATTTCACAAACTGGTGTTAATTTCTTGTAAATTTTTACTTGACTTCCTTATGGACTACGGAGTACTCCGAAGCAGGCACTCGGCCGGTGAGCCTCTCAAGGAAATGAAGCGCACATTGACTCCTGATTGTTGCATGATGTTCGCTGCCATCTGATCAAAGGCGTCCTGAGTCCTCAAACTAATCTTACATCAAGCTGGCCATCACTGTGGCTGAGCCGGACTCTATGAGTTCAAAGCTATTTCAGGGGTTGTATTCCCCAGCATGACCATGCCACACTTCGCAACAACACGCCAAAGGCCCGGTGAGAGAACAAAGAAACTCTGTTCGGTGCCGCTAGCACTCGGTCTATTGCAACAGCTTATTTACATGCCTGGGTAACGACCAAGCCAAAGGGCACTCCCACTCCACTGCAGCTTAGTGGACGTGGTTCTTGTGGTGGCCTGTAGACTGTCAGCATGTTCTCTCTCAACCCAACAGCCCGCTGTAGCGAAGGATAGCCAGTAGCACTTACGGAGGTGGAAGTAGTAGTTCTGCGCATAGCCGACAATCAGGAGACCAATGATGGCATGAATAACAGCTGTATCGACAACATCAGCATCCGCAACCTCCCTTCAACGCCCAGCTTGCCCTCTGCCCTCAAGGACTCGAGCACCAGCCGGATCATAGCCCAGGGACACATACGCTTGACGGTCGGGTTCTTGCCGAAGTGCTTAGCCTGGTACTTGCCCCAGAAGCCCTGAGGCTTGACCTCGGGGGCCGCACCACGAGGGAGCTTCTCATAGAAACTGACGACGCGCTGCATGCGAACAGCGTCGGGGTTGGCGCCGATCATCTGCACCTCCGTGTCAGCGGGTCTTCCGGTAACTCTTGCTGAGCCAGTATTCCCTCCTCAAAGCTTCATTATGAACCTCAGGTCCCGTCCAGTCCGCGGTGTCGTCGTCCATGTCTTCCTCCTATCCAGCCTGGTCTCCCATCCTTCCTACAGCTCACACTGCCTTCCCAAGCGCGCACAACGAAAACAACATACCTTCGGAGAAGCGACCTAGAATTAACCGTCAGCACTTCATCTAACCCCTTCAGACCACCATATCCGCAGATCCGAGCATACCTTGGGCGGGATGAGGGTCGAGAGCGCCCGACGAGTGACGTAGCTCATTTTGGCAGAGTTGTCGCGCAAACGAAATCGTTCAATCGTTCGGGTCGGGCGGCAAGGCAACAAATCCCCAGCTTCTTTGGAGATTCGTGGGTCCGGCTCAATTGACGAGGGCGAGAGGGCACAAGATCGCGGGTGCAGCACAATTGAGCTGTTAAAGATGGAGTCCGACCGGATCGCACAACACTGCCTTTGCTGCGGGAAAAGCCAAAGCAAGAAGATTGGAGCGCGGTTGTTCCCGGCCGACCAATCATACGTGGTGTGGTGGGGCAGGAGACCACCCACTCTTGGCACCGGCACAGGCGAGAGCACTACCTGAAAGGTTGTGAATCGCCTCAAGGGCAGCAAGCACCATCGACTCCATCAGCTTGGCAGAGCTCTCGAGGGACACGACAAACTCGATCACGAGCAACCCTCGAAGTCCCAACCAACCTGCAACCCTACCATCGCCAATTCCCCTCGCCTCAGCCAACAACCGAAGAAGCCATGTCCTCACTGCGTCCCGCCGCCACCTCTGCTGCGCGGCTGCTGCGCAACAGGACAGTCAGCTCCCGTGCTGCTTCCATCGCCGTCATGCCCTCCCGTGCGGCCCACAACATCCACGTCCCCGTCCAGAAGGAGCGCACGAAGGAGGACTCGCCTCTAGCTACTCTGCCGCGCAATGCTCCCGACTACAACGTGCCGATTGATATCGCGACCTCGTACGCAGCTCTCCTTGCCCTTGCCCCTCATCCAGCTATGGTTGGGTGATATTGAGGGGGATGTTGCTTCGGTGTGATGGCCCAGACCAATTGACGCTTGTTTGTTTTTCAACACAATAGTACCTTCACCCCGGTGCCCAAGAACGTCCAGGACGGCAGTGAGGAGAACGTCGTTCCTGCCGGTCTGATCTCCGGCGCGCCGATGGAGCTCCAGGCGCGGACAGTCCGGTATGTCTCCCCTCCAATTTTTCCTCCTAGACAACCAGGAGCTCCTAATATGGCTTTTCAGCATTTACAAACCTGCCAAGCCGGCTACGCAATCTGGCGAGAAGAACACCCAGCTTTGGCGCATGGACTGGGACGTGCTGGGCAAGGGCCACCGGTGGGAGAACCCGCTGATGGGCTGGCAGTCGTCGGCCGACTTCATGCAGGGCACGCACCTGACTTTCAAGACGAAGGAGGACGCCATCGCCTTCGCCGAGAAGCAGGGCTACGAGTACTTTGTTCAGGAGCCCAACGAGCGGCACTTCCGCCCCAAGGCGTACGCCAACAACTTCCTGTACTCGCCCGGTAAGCTTAAGCATATCCGGACCAAGTAAATGGGGAGGAAATACAACGGGAATGGAGGGGGCAAAGTTGCTTGGTGTTCTGTCTTGTACATAGGTTGTGGCTGGCTTGAGGCAATTTGGTATTGGCCAAGATAGAATGCTACGGCGAGAGTCATACATTAAAGAGCAAGAAAACGCGGGCCCTATGTTGGACTAATTCGGGATTTTAATCTTCCATGCCACCGATGTCCCGCTTCAGGAGGAACTTCAGAGCTTCAGAAGAAATTGAATCTGAATAAAGTGATACTATACGAGAACTGTCCCATGAATGAAGTGGTCATGATAACGCCGCCGTCATGCTAACCATGCCCCTGCCCGTACCAACCATGGTGATCAGGATAATGATAACTTATAACCATCCCTATGTCATAGCCGTGCCATTGTCCCCATAAACGCCAAACCAAAAACCAAAAAGCCATGGCCATCCCGTGGCACTGGCATTACAATTAAAAAGCCCATTGTACTCATGATCCTCGTCGTCAGTTCACTCATGTCGTCAGCCATCAAGTATCCATGGGCTCAGGCTTATCCTGGCCTTCGGGGTTCATGCCCAGATCGATTTTCTCCGGAAGATTTCTCCCCTTGGAGCGGCACACATCCTCGGCGTGGATACGGGTGCGCATGAGCCACAGCAAAGATGGCTCCGCATGCGCGGGGTACCGGCGGCGCAGCATCGCCATGTTGACCTTATACGCCACGGCACGGCGGAGGTCAGGGCTGAGCAAGGCCGCAAGCTCCGGCTGGAGGCTGTTGTGCGGGAAGATGATCAGAGCCATGGTCTGTTCCAGCTTCTTCAGGAACTTGGGGTTGTTGGCCGCCCGCGGCGCCAGGTTGTTGGTTGCGAACTCAACCGCAGGTGTCGGGTCCTTGCCCTGACACATGCGGATGAGCTCAATCAGGTGAAGTTGGAGAAGGTCGAAGTGAAGCTCATCATCGACATCCAGCAGCTGTGTCTTGTCAGCATGCGTGTTTGGCTGGCAAGATGAACACAAAACATGGCGTATAAAGTTGCTCATAGTGGAGTGGTTCTTGCTCGTCATCGGCCGGAGGCCTATGAGTGGTGCATGATGAACGTTTTCTAATCATAGCAACAAAGAGGGAAATCTTGCAGCGACCTACCTCTGGGTCCCATTCATTGAGAAGAGAGATGGCCTTCATCACAATCCCCTCAAGAATGAGCATCATGATGGATGCCCGGCAGTCGACAAACTCCTGAGACTGCTGGAGATCCAGCTTGGCCTCCTTGCAGAAGCTCAGAGCTGCCTTGGTGTGAGCCATAGAGGTAAGATAGTCAAGGATCATGCGATTGATATCACTGGTAAGGCAGTCAGTCACCGCAGCCATGTCAACAGCCGTTGTAAAAGCAAAACCAGAAGAGGCTGAGGGTGGCATTTCAGGGTTCTAATGAGTTTGCAAAGTTCTCCACATCAGATATTTCGGAGAGATTCCCATTGATATGCAGATCATCATAGTGCCAGTGAGCGGGCCGGGCGCTGCGCAAAACCTGCGCGCGAGGGTCCGAGAGTAGCTCCAAAAACAAGAAACGATAAAGGTCACTTACTCCTTCTGAACTGCCATCTCGGCGACCCGCCTGTCAAAGGGATGAAGGCTGACGGGCGCCTGCGCCGCGCCTGACAAAGTGGCCGAGGCCTGAAAGCATGAGGATGCGTTAGCTCACTTGATCCAAACAAAGGATCAAACGACATCTGCCATCATGTCGGTTGGGAGATCAACATACCATCCCAGCTATGCAAGCTGTGGTCCCAGTTTTTGAAGTCTGAGTGGGATATTTGAGGGTTTGGGAAAGTTGTGAGCTGTGGGCAGAATGAGATGAGGGAGGAAAAACCGACAAGCGGAACAGATGGAGGCCGGGTCGTCAAAGCTCCTCACCTGTGGTGGAGCCTACAAAATCACACCTCGACCGCGAACGGTGGGGTCCTGCTGCTTGGCCACAATGTGGCGTCTCAGCCCCACACGGAGGGGTGGCTGCCCCACCAAAGCTCAACCTCAGAGCAGTTCCTCTGCGTTGCCCCTCGCTCTGCGTGACCTGTGTCGCTGTGTCGCGCTGCCAGCTCAGTGGGCCACCCACTGATCTAAGGGATCGTAGCAGGCAGCTGGCGGGCAGAGTGGATGCCCCGCATGACACTTGACACTTGGAAGAAGCAGAGATGAAGCCTAAAATTACAGTTCAGCAGACAACGGCGCAACTGCAGATAAGGCATGAGGCTTGCAACTGTTGACGCCTCAAGTCCCTGTGGACGCTGGCCTGACCTCCAGAAGCTCTGGCTAGCTTCAGTCTGCGATCGAGAGCTGAGTGACAACGTCCAGGGTCGGGTTCCATCGGCTTGGGTGTTGCGGTAAGGAACCAAAGAGGAAAAAGGGAATTTACATCTCCCATCCTAACATCAGATCGCACTTCATCTGCGGTTCGCCTCATCATCTATCTGGCGTCGACCAGAGGAACCACAGGGTTCCATCCAGAGGATCCGTTCGACTTTCTCCACGTCATAGCGAATAAAAGAAACTTAGGTTCTGGATCATATCCTACAAGTCGTGACCTGCCTCTGACCCTAAGGTTCGGTCACCACCTGGCTTATCTCACCACCATGTCTCCCTCTTCAACCGGTACCTCGTCAGATGCCAGTTCCCTGGTGAACGGCGTCAACAACATCAAGGTCTCCGATCACTCCAAGACGGATGCAGACATTCTCAGTGAGAAAGCGCATTATGCTCCGCCCTGGGCCGATGTCAGCATCATTGGCATCGCAGGCAGCTCAGGCTCGGGCAAGTCAACACTCTCTCAGGCCATCGTGAACAAGCTCAACCTGCCGTGGGTTGTTATTTTGTCTATTGTAAGTCCCAGGCAGGGGAGACGAGGAATGTATGAGTGATGTGGATAGATGAAGCTCATGCTGGCTTCTCTGTAGGATTCCTTCTACAAGAGCCTCACCCCCGAGCAGTCAAAGGCGGCCTTCCGCAACGAGTACGACTTTGACTCGCCCGATGTAAGTTCCAGGCCGTCCGCCTGTCCACCGCGCGCCGTTGCATAGACGCTCATCGCCATCATCTTACTCTAGGCCTTGGACTTCGATGCCCTAGTAGAGCGACTTCGTGACCTCAAAGCCGGGTGAGTATTCGGCCCCATGTGCAGTTTCAGGGGCTGTGTTCTGATTTGCTGTCTTGGATTGTAGAAAGCGGGCCGAGATTCCCGTGTATTCCTTTGAGAAGCATGCCCGTCTGGACCGCACAACGTCCATCTACTCGCCCCATGTCCTTATTCTTGAGGGCATCTTTGCGCTTTATGACCCCAGAGTCCTTGAATTGCTGGACATGAAGGTAGACTCACCATCGCAGTCCTATGCCGTATCCTGAATCTAATTCGGTGCTGCTCGTAGATCTTTTGCGAGGCCGATCTGGATACTTGCCTGTCAAGAAGAAGTACGGCTGTCGTGTGACCTCCTTCCGTAAACTGACCCCTGCTGACCAGCCGCAAGTATTGCGGGACCAAAGAGATCGTGGGCGCGATCTCGAGGGCATCATCAAGCAGTGGTTCAAGTTTGTCAAACCCAACTTTGAGAAAGTAAGCTTTACCTCCTTTTTTCCCTCTAAGCATTGGCTAAGCTGGGACAGTATGTCAACCCTCAAAGGCAAGTGGCCGATATCATCGTTCCAAGGGGTGTAGAGAATCATGTCGCTATGGGTACGTTGGCCCCCTGGTCATTGTAATGGTAGTTAAGGAACTGGATATTAACTCTTATAGCCATGGTGACTCAATTTATCCAGCAGAAGCTGCTCGAGAAGTCAAAACATCACCGTGCGGCTCTGACAAGACTTGAGATTGGTGCACACTCCGAGCCTATGTCTAAGAAGGTTAATGTGGTGAAACAATCCCCTCAGATCCGTGTTATGAACACGATCGTCCAGAACATCGACACCTCGAGCGAAGACTTCATCTTCTACTTTGACCGCCTGACCGCCCTTCTCATCGAGCAGTACGTGATGAACCCTCTTTTTACATTCGACACCAAGCTAACAACCCTTACAGAGCCCTCAACCAAGTCCCCTTCGTCCCTGCGACAATCACAACCCCTCAAGGCTGCACTTACGCCGGCCTCCGCGCCAAAGGCGAAGTCTCAGCCGTCCTCGTCCTCCGCGGCGGCGCAGCCCTCGAAACAGGCCTGCATCGCGTCATTCCCGACTGCAAGACCGGCCGCATCCTGATTCAAAGCAATATCCGCACGGGCGAGCCCGAGCTGCACTATCTATCCTTGCCGCCTGACATCGACAAGCACGAGGCGGTGTTGTTGCTCGATGCACAGATGAGCAGCGGCGGATCAGCACTCATGGCTGTGCGGGTGCTGCTGGATCATGGAGTGTGCCAAGATCGGATTGTGTTGGTTACATTTACCGCCGGGAAGATGGGGCTGCATCGGTTGACGAAGGCGTTCCCTGAGATAAGTGTTGTTGTGGCGAATGTGGTGCCGGATCTTGAGGAGAGATGGGTTGAGAAAAGGTACTTTCGGTGTTGAGGACTAGGAAGTAGTGAGACCGGATTTGAGGTTGAGCTCGTGCTCTGCGATAGGTTCAGGGGAAGATCAAGGATACGGTGAAAGGCACGAGTATCTCAAGGATTGTTCTTGTGCTCTCCTTTCTGGTATACAGGCATGTGGGAGGATTTGGCCTGCTTTTCGCATGGCGTCGGAGTCGATATTGGCACAGCATACTCACCAGCTTGGCGAACCCGAGTTTCTGTTTTCACAGATACCTACCCCAGGTTGATAGATGAATTCCACGAACTATAATCGAAACCAATCGTCCATGTGCTATCCCACATGCTATCTCTCAGGGGTTCGTTTCCGTTGTCGCTGGCCCAAGACAAGACTTCTGAAACTGTGAAACCATATGCTCATCCCTCAAAGTGGCGCCAAGAGCTACCCCTCCCCCGCGCCGTGCCATGCTGTGTGATGAGCCCCTTGTCTTCCCGTCTTGAGATTGATGCCCAGCGTTGAATGGCAAAGCCCATAAGCACACGTTGGCACTCAGCTGAACCCCCTGCGACTTGGCGACCTTTTTCATCTCAGAACGGCCTCCAATTAGTTTGCCTTCAACTTTCAACCCAACATCCTTGGGTTTTCACATTCATCATTTCCTTCGAGTCATTGGAATTTGCTGCTCTTGCATCAGAAATAACGCTTTTTTGTCCTCTGTTGTTCGTTTTTGTTTCCTAACTCCTGTGCAAGTTCAGACTTTCGGATCTCGGAATCACTGGAGCTGCTGATCGCGATCCAGTTCTCACTGACGTCACTCCTCGAGACTAGGGCCAAGGGGCTACGGCTACCTGACTCGCAGGACACAGATCTGCTCAGCTTGAGTTCAATACCTTGCGGAATCTGCATTTTCGAATTCATATCTAGAAAAGAAGCCCATCTGGGCTAGGAGAGATACCCTATACCCATCACCATGCTTGGGCGCCGCATTGGTCGTGGGTGCGGCGCAAGCCTTCGCCCTGCAGGGACGCCAACGGCGGCCAGGACGGGCCTCAGATTCGACTATGGATCACGAGCTCAGCAACGGATACAGAGTCAATGTACTCGATCGCTGACAGCAAGCCGATGTTCACAGCTCGCCCAGCAGAAAGGACCCTTGAGGGTTCCCTCAAGACCTTTTCCAGTTAGCCATCATCATAGTCCCCACCTCGTCCTCGCCCGCCACATCTCCTCCGACCCTCTGCCCCGCAAAGGCTCACGGGCCCTCCGGATCGCCTACCGCCTGGCCGTCCTCCTCGGCAGTGCCGTTGTTGTCCTCGGCATCGGCATCGTAGGCTTCTTTATCTACGACGCCTCGACCTACGCAACCGAGCAAGCCAACCAGCGCGAGGTCGACGTCGCGACCCTCGCCCTGAACCCGCGCCGCGGCGGGCCCAAGAATCTGCCCATCCTCGAGGTCTGCCTCGACGACAACGACAGCGAGTCCATGCGACGACAAAAGGAGAAGCCGCGGCTCGTGATTCTGGGCGGGGGCTGGGGCGCAGTCTCGCTGCTCAAGGAGTTGGAGCCCGAGAATTACCATGTCACGGTCATCTCGCCGAAGAATTATTTCCTGTTTACGCCGATGCTGCCGTCTGCGACTGTCGGCACGCTCGGTTTGCGCGCGCTAGTGGAGCCTATCCGGCGGATTATTCATGCGGTTGGGGGGCACTATGTGCGGGCGCAGGCTGAGGATGTGGATTTCCAGTCGCGGTTGGTTGAGGTGTCGCAGACGGATTGTAATGGGAACGAGCAGAGGTTTTATGTGCCGTATGATAAGTTGGTGATTGCGGTTGGGTCGGTGACGAATCCGCATGGCGTGAAGGGCCTGGAGCATTGCCATTTTCTCAAGGATATCAACGATGCGCGCGAGATCCGTAACAAGGTCATCCAGAACCTGGAGCTGGCTTGCCTGCCAACGACTAGTGACGATGAGCGGCGCCGGCTGCTGTCGTTCGTGGTCTGCGGCGGCGGCCCGACGGGTGTTGAGTTTGCCGCCGAGCTGTTCGACATGCTCAACGAGGACCTGATCCAGCTCTTCCCTAAGCTCCTACGTAACGAGATCTCGGTACACCTGATCCAGAGCCGCGACCACATCCTCAACACATATGACGAGACCCTGTCCAGATATGCCGAGGACCGGTTCGCGCGAGACCAGGTCGACGTGCTCGTCAACTCGCGCGTGCGCGAAGTTTGCCCAGACTCCATCATCTTCACTCAAAAGCATGACGATGGCACCATCGTCACAAAACAACTCCCCATGGGCTTCTGCCTCTGGTCCACAGGCGTCTCCCAAACCCCCTTCTGCAAGCGCCTAGCCGCCAAACTCGGCTCCGCACAAACGAACCGCCACGCCCTCGAAACGGACACCCACCTCCGACTGAACGGCACGCCTCTCGGCGAGGTCTACGCCATCGGCGACTGCGCCACAATTCAAAACAACGTAGCCGACCACATCGTGAGCTTCGTCAAGCGCAGTCTAACCTGGAAGCATGGCGCCTCCGCGGTCGACACCGACCCGTCCAAGCTCCATCTCCGCTTCAGTGACTGGCGCGCCATCGCGGAACAAGTGCGCAAGCGGTTCCCCCAGGCTACAGACCACCTCAAGCGACTAGACAAGCTGTTTGCCGAGTACGATCGGGACAAGTCGGGGACGCTGGATTTTGCCGAGCTGAGGGAGTTGTTGGTGCAGATTGATAATAAGTTGACGAGTTTGCCGGCGACTGCGCAGCGCGCGCATCAGCAGGGGCAGTATTTGGCGAAGAAGTTTAATGCGCTGGCGAGGGCGGTGAATTCGGGGCGGTTGATCAGGGAGCTCGCCAAGGCGGAGGAGACGCCGGATGTGGATGCTGCAGTGTATAAGGCGTTTGATTATAAGCATTTTGGGAATCTGGCGTATATTGGGAACTCGGCGATCTTAGATTTTGGGCATGGGAGGGGGTTTGCGGGAGGATTGTGGGCGATGTATGCGTGGAGAAGTATCTATTTTGCGCAGAGCGTAAGCTTTAGAACGAGAGTGTTGATGGCAATGGACTGGGCGAAGAGGGGGTTGTTTGGGAGAGGTGAGTCTTTGTCCCTCGGTCAGGGTTCGCTAATCGTTACTGACGGGTTTTGCAGATTTGATGAGTTATTAAAGTGCTGTCAGCTGGCTGACACAGTTGGAACGTTGGGCTTGCTTACTTCGCAAAGCTGGGAGCTAGGAGAGCATGGATCGGGCGACTACTAGCTTGAAACCCCTGGAAGACAAAATCTGAGGTCTAAGTCTGGACACTACATCCTTTTTGGATCGCAGAATGGGCGGTTATACCTTGTCTTTGAGAGGGTGGTTGGTTCTGCCAGGACCTCTTGGGAATCTTGAATTTCTTGAGTACTGTATTCAACCACAGTCACCCGAAGCATCAGAAGAGTTATGCTTCTCATTAAATGCAGAGTTGTATATACGCTGAACGCCAGTAACCCATTAAATCCTGAAGTCCTTGAATGTCCACTTTTCTGTAAGCTTCGTCTTGGCCTGCTTCCTGAACGGAATCTTTCTGCGAGCCTCTAGCTTGCCGCGCACAATCATGCTGCGGTAGCGATCCTTGAGCAGGTTGCCCTCGGGCTTAAGTCTCCGCAGAGAATCCTCCAGCTCGTCGGGCAACACCAATTCCAGGTCCTTTTCAGGCAGCTTGAACTTGCCCAGCTGCTTGCGCCGCAGCACCGTGTCGTCGCCCTCCTCGCTGTCATCTGACATCTCGATCTTCTGCAGCGCCAGCTGCCGCTCCCGCTCCTCCACCTCGGCAGCGATCTTCTTGGCCTGCTCCAGCTGTTGCTGCTTGCGCTTCATTGCTTCCTCATGCTTCTTTTTCCGCTCTTCATCCTTCCTCCGCTTGATACGGTTCCTTTCTGCCTTGGTCTTGCGCCGCGGCTTCTTGGCCTTGACGTTGAGACCCTCGCCATCGCTCTCAAACCCTTCCCAAGCAGAGTCATCCTCCCATTCGGACATCTCTGCCCGTGCCTCTGCCGCCTCAGCTTCAGCCGCTGACCGCGCCGCGGCCTCCATTTTCTGACGTTCAAGCTCGAGTTCCTGCAAACGCTTGCGCTCGGCTTCAATAGCCTTTTCACTCTCCTCCATGAGCCGTTGTTGATAGTCGGTGAAGGCTGGATTATAGCTGTAGCCGCCTGTGGGTTTCGGGACCGCCGGGACTGATTTTCCATTCGCGGCCAGGGAAATCGGTTTCTGCTCGAGAGTCTTGGGCTTCTTCAACGGGTCGGGCTTCGGCAGGACGGGCCGTACTGGGTCCTGTTTCTTCGGCTCAATCGGGTCTTGCGCCCAGGGGTCATATGTGGCGTCGGCGATATCGACAGTTGTCTCATGTTGGCCGTCAGCGACCTTCTTTATCCTGACGAGCTCCTTGTGGGTGATGTAGTTTGTTCTTTGCCGCTTGACGGGCAGGATGCCGTCGGTGACCTTGAAAGCCGGTTCATCACCGGCGCGTTTGCGGGCAGATACCGCAGGAAGAACAGATCTTTGCGCAATAATCTCGTCGGCCTTCAGGCCCTTCTTGATGTGCTTCGAGAAGCGCTTCTCGAGCGATGCGTCTCCCTCTACATCAATGGTGAAGAGCTCCTCGGATGGCTTCTCAGCAATGACACCACTAGAAAAAAGTCAGCATACAGTCCATTTCGACATGAGCCAGGCGAAAGGATAGCACATACCCCTTGATGATCTGCTCATTCAGCTCTTCGAGGCCCTGCTCGACCTCGGTCAAGTCGATGTTCTTGCGCCATGCCTTCTTGCCTTTCCTCGACGGCTGACTGTGTTGCTTGGGCGCTTCTGTGTTGTCGCCTGTCAGGGGCTTTAGGACGGCCATTTTCTGTATTATTATGTCAAATTCAAGTCAACTTCAACTTTCTCGATTCCAATTAATCGGCCGTCTTGTTGCCCCTTCTGCTCCTCCAGGGCAACCGACGACTTGCAGTGAACTGTGGGGTCTCAAAATTTCAGCGATCCATGATCTCTTATCGCGATAAGATAAGTTCGGTGGGTCCCTTGCCAAGGCGTGTCCGAAGGTGCCCGCGTGGTATGTTCTGTCCCCACACTGTGCGCATGACGCCCCATCAGCGGCCCCTTTTGAACGCATGCATCGAGCATTCAGGGGATCCCACTGCTTGCCAGGTGCCAGACTCGGAGACCCGACCGACATCGACAGACTCCCCGACAAAGAGACCGTTCCCCGACTCGCGAATCCTCGGGTCCGCCAGCGGCGCGTCGAAGAAGATACCTGGCCTCAAGAACTGCTTCTCTAAAACACAGTGACGACGATAGTTCATCGCTTCCCACGCTGCGGATAACGTCAGCGCTGCCGTTACCGACACGCAACTGTAGCTCGCTGTCTGCTGCCCACATCATTCGTGTCACCGTTAATCATCCCGATCGCATCCACTACATCCAGCCTATCCATCTTCCCTCTCACAGATCGCCATGGCGCAGCCAACAACCGGCGGGACGTACAACACCAATCCGCTCAAGAAGTTTAAGTATGGCGCTTTTAGCCCTGCACTCCATTGACACCGTACTGACGGAGATGTAGGCTGGTCTTCTTGGGCGAACAGAGCGGTATGCGCCATTGCATCCGTCAAAAGCATGTCGAGACCGACCACTAACACGACTGCGCCGAACAGTTGGCAAGACCTCGCTCATCACACGCTTCATGTATGACTCGTTCGACAACATGTACCAGGCTACCATCGGCATTGACTTCCTGTCCAAGGCAAGCAGCACCGCAATGCTATTATCCTAGGTTCAGACGGGCTGACATTGCGACAGACCATGTACCTGGAGGACCGGACGGTACGGTTACAGCTCTGGGATACAGCCGGGCAGGAAAGGTTTAGGAGCTTGATTCCTTCCTACATTCGGGACTCGAGCGTGGCGGTGGTGGTCTACGACATCTCAAGTGCGTCTCAGCACCTACCTCTCAGCCAAATCCCATGTGCTAACGCCATGCAGACGCAAAGAGCTTCGAAAATACGAGGAAATGGATCGACGACGTGCGCGCGGAGCGAGGCAACGACGTGATCATCGTGCTGGTCGGCAACAAGACGGACTTGGCGGACAAGCGCGAGGTGACGACGCAGCAGGGCGAGGAGGAGGCGCGCCGTCAGGACCTCATGTTCATCGAGACGAGCGCCAAGCTGGGTCACAACGTCAAGACGCTCTTTAAGAGGATAGCCCAGGCTCTGCCCGGCATGGAAGGCACCGATGCCGCCGCCCAGGCCTCGAGCCAGATGATCGACGTCAAGACCCCGGCTACTCCGGCACCTCAGGAAGGCTGCGCTTGCTGAGCGGGCCTAAGTATGACGATGATGATCATGATGATGATGAATTAGGGGTGAGTAGCGGAGCACATGGCGACGGCATGGACATGGAAATAGCCTATAAGCTACGTACCTAGCTGACACAGGCCGGGGCGAGTTGGTTGATATGAAGAATGATACCCAAATCCGCCAAGGCTGTGCTTCTGTGAAAGGGATAGAGCGAGCGGAGGATATGGAGGCTTATGCTGAGCATCAGCGTTACATGAACAATCTAATAATATGTAGTCATGACCGCTTGCTCTAGCGCCTTTGTGACATCTGTGTAACTCAGGTTGTAAACCGAAAACTGTCCGCATATCGGTCCACGCAGTCGGTTCAGGGGTCAATCGATAGCGTCGGAAATGCCAATCAAATTGATTAACCAACCCAGAATTTTCCCGTCCATACGTGCTGAGTGCCTGCCAGGAGGATCTGGATATAGGTACCTAGCTAATAAACATAGCCCATGATCTCTAGACAACCTCCCCGCCCATTAACGCCGATTCGCCAATTTTTTTCAACGGAACCCATTGACGACCCCAAGGGCATGACGCCTCATGGCCATACCATGGGCCCACTCCCATCATTCTCAAAGCCCCCCAAATTGCAAGAGGATCCTTGACGCGGATGCCGTAGTTTGGAGGACGAGAGCATCGGATCGACTTGTTGCTCGCCGTCCTTGATCATGACGTCGAAGTCCCCAAACTGATGCTGACCCGTAAATCTCAGTCTTGAGAATGAAGAACCAGCAATTGCGGTTCAAGGTCCACTAAGACTTGACTGCCACCAACCCCTTGCCCACCGCTCAATCGGTATCCATATCGTCATCATCGCGGTCGCTGTCATCGTGATCGTCGTCATCCAACTCCTCATCGACATCATTGCCTCCAAACGACTCGGTAATCTCCTCGACGCCACCGTCGGTACGCACACGCACGCGGCGCACCTCGCCGCCGAACGCCTTGCTCTTCTTTTTGCTCGCCAGCTTGGCCAGCTCCTCGCGCTCGAGCTCCTCTACATCGACGCCACGCTCGGCGGCCAGCTTGGCTAGGCGGCGCTTCTCGGAGCCGCGCAGGCGCGGCAACAGGTGCTCGTTTTCGGCGACCAGCTTGCGGGCGGCGGCGACCTCGCGCGCGCGCTTGCCCGCCATGCGCTTCTTGTAAAAGACGCGCTCGCGCCGGGCGCGGATCTCGGAGATGCGCTCCATCGCCTTGAGCGTTTTCTGCCAGAGCTCGCGGTTGTAGCGCACAGGGACGTTGCGGCGCGCGGCGAATTGCAGAGTGCTGTCGACCACCATCTCCTTGCCAGCGTTCTTGCGGTAGGCCTTGGTCCACTTGAGCTTGCGCGGATTGCGCTTCATCTTGAAGTTCTTGTGGCACTTGGACCGGCAGAAGCGGAAGGCCTTGCCTGGAGGGAGGAATGCATGTTAGTGATCAACGTTGCTCTCTTTGGAAAGGGGCCCATTCTCACCATCGTTCCGCATAAAGGTGATGCCCTTGCTAGGCCACGCGGGTCTGCCGCAGAAGAAGCAGTTCTCAATACGCATCTTGTCGCTCTGAACCGGCCAGTCTGGTCGAGAGTTGCCGAGAGCGTCTTGACAATTGGGACAGCCTCACCCGGGGTTGCTAATCGTCGAGACTGGCCGAAAAAAATTGACCGCCTTTGCGATCTGGGTTGGAGAAGTGGGGGGCGGGTCGAATTTTATCGATAAGAAATATTGCGCTCTGTCAGGGTTAGGGTTGTCTGTTCCCCTGAGTTTGTCAACATCACCCTGATCTATCCAGGGGTAACATCTCAGTTTGCAAACAGAACACCAGTGCATCATTCTATTGGCTACCTCTGATGTCCCTCTGACAACTCGTGATCTATATGCTCCAGTATTCTGCAAGGTAACATCTCATGGGAGCTGAAACAACCTTAATCGTTCCCGGCTGCAACCTACAGGTGGTTCTCGTCCCAGTCACTCTCCTCTTGTGGTCCTGATTGTGCATCACTGGAAGCCATTTCTATACATCCCTGCTGGTGCCCGGATCCGCCAGATGTAATACACTGATTAGGTACATTTTCAACACAAGTTAACAGCCCACCATATTTCGGATGCTAACCTCTCACCAGTTAGCTGAATGAACTTGGTCTCTCTGGATTCAACGCCTTCACCGACACTTGACAGAGCGTTAAGACATGTAATTTTCGTAGCAACAACGGGGATCATGCAGTTCCAAGGACCGCCACGCAACGCATGAGTTCCGACGCGAGAGTCTCATGGTTGGCTGCGGAACTTCTTCCGAGGATAGCTGAACTGAACCAATCCAATCATTCCTTACTCAGGACTTCGCTTCCGATGGGTGCTCAGGCTTTGTTCATCAGAGGGATATTAAGATACCATGACCGTAACTGCAACCCGAAACCGAATTTCCAGATCCGGCGGGATGGAGGTGGGCTCTTCGTTAGGGAGGAGTGGCTCCTCTGAACAAGTGTAGGACTCATAGTCTTGAAAGTGAGGCTCGGGAATCTCAAATTAGTCACTGAATGTTGTGATACACAACTTCGGACATGAGAGGATGATCCCAACGTAAATTCAGGTTGGCCCGGCATATCTGATGCCACTATATCCGTAGGTGGCTGGAACACTGGTCTTACCATCAGTATAGCTGATAAGAAGATTGGCCAGATATCAGGTTGAGAAAGAGTACAAAGGGGGGGCAAACTGGGAAGTCGAGAGGACTCATAGGTTTCGTCACAGGCTTCTTTAGTCTTGTTAACCGTACGCTTCCGATCAGCTCGAACCCCAGCCACTAAAATGGTCCTCCAGCTCATCAAAGCCAACCTCAGCGCCTCCACGAAGCTAGCCAGCCAGCTGACAAGGACGGCGTCATCATCGTCCGCTGCCCCAAGCTTGACCTGGCCGCTCCCCAGGGTCTTACCAGCCTGAATCTGCTCAACGCCAACGCCGACACCATCCTGCACATCAGTCTGCGTCCTCCTCAGGCAGGAGACGCCATCGCCTTCAACACCCGCACCAAAGTTGGCGTCCGGGGTGCTGAGGAGCGTGTCCCCTGGCAGAGCAAGCTGGGTGCGCGGACAGATCCCCTGATATCACCATCGCGAAACTCGGCGACAGCTACCAGATCAAGATCGACGGCAAGACGACGCATTTTTTCAAGAAGCGGTTCAGACTCCTGGAATGGCTTTCTTGTACGCTACGGACGGGAAGGTCACCCCGCTGTTTGCGGATAACCGTTGCCGTGGAGACGTTTGCGATTGGGCTTACGTTGCACCTCCTGTGAGGTAAGTGACCTGGCGGTGGCTCTGGAGCCTGGTGGTCATCCCGAGGAATCTTGAATCATGCTAACTGCTTATAGACAGAAAGGTATAAAAAATTGGAGGAACTTCCAACAGTGACTGGTGATTGTTGAACACGTTGGATCAAGAGAGCTTCACTTGTTAGGAGTTGGCCTAATTGAAGCAGACAATGCAGGGAGTTATCTCGACTGATTTGGCCTGAAGTAAACGGTAGTCTCTCATTTTATCACCCCCCGTATTGAATATTGTGGTTTTGAGATAGTTTCATGGATTGCCATCTTGCCGCGAAGCCGCCAGCTATGAAAGCCAGGCAATTATTGTCTCAGTGTCGCACCATTCCGGGAACTCATAACTTTACTGCTATCACACTTCTTGTACCTCAGTGACAGTTCGCTCTTGTGTTTTTCATGCTGGAAGCAGTCAACTCAAGCATTTTGTAAACACTGAGACATAAACAAGCTATCTGACCCCTGACTGGGTGAGGTGTCCGAAGGCTGTTCTGCCGAATCGTTTTTCTGAGCCGACCCCGCATGCCGTGCTACACTGAACAATAGCTGAACTGACCGTTTTAGCAACGGTTCTCAAAGATTCAGAGCTCTCAATTACCAAGCGAAGACATCAGGGATGCAATCAACCGTGAGGCAATGGTGTGATGCGGCCGCCGAGGAGGTCGGCGGAGCAAACATTCCGGTTTGCGGTCGAACGCCGAAGAGTTGCTGCATCTCGGCTACAGCGGCAATGCCACTGCGGTTCTACAGGTCAACTTGAGCTAGGTGAGGAATCTAGTCAGTATTCTTACTGGTAACGGCACTCAATGAGAGATTCGTAGTCTGAGTTCAGGATTTCGAGGCTGTTTCTACCTTTACCTACATGACGTGATGGTTAAGCGTAATTTCTCGTGATCATATCCGTAGCAGATATAGCCATGTCGTCAATACACCTGAAGGGTTCATTCCAGTCACACATGTGGCGGCGAAGATTATTCAAGCCCTGCCGTCCAACTTCCTCCACAATTTGTTTACTTCCCTGCCTTGCATAAAAGATCCCGGAAAACATCTGCACTATGTATCAAAAGGGAGCCGAGATGAGACCAGTTCGTGGCAATGGACAAAGTATTGTTCGAAAATAGAAATTATTCCAAGTTTGTGGCTGACTGTTCTGGAAAGCATCTGATACGTGCCTTCACCGCCATCGGACCGTACCCATTCATGCTCACGGAAGACGATCTGGCAGTCCTTGGAGCACATCAGTTTCACATGGACCCAGACATCAAATCTTTGCGTTGATGGTGTGAGACGGTGGCTGTATAAACACAAGCCATGAGATCGAATCTCGAAGATATAAGGGGGCAGAGTGTCTTGGATGATCCGTCAACAATCAGCTCAGCATCACACCAACTCATCCATCTCAGCAGACATATCGAGCTTGTCATCCCATCTTTGAAGTTTCGCCAATTGATCAGAATGTTTCTTCAAATTGTCAAGGTCACGGCAGGACAACAGACCCTATCCCAATCAATGCAGGCGTCCCACAAGGCTCCCCGCTTTCTCCAGTCCTATTCCTTCTCTGCATCA
>JAAFKN010000129.1:0-20482 GCA_011800035.1 Thermochaetoides dissita | reverse complement strand
CCTTGCGGAGGGAGTCCATCTCCTTGGCGATCTTCTCCTTATTCTCGGCAAATCGGGCGGTGAGCTCGCGGATGAAGTCGTCGCGTGAGACGACGGTCTCGCCGTTCTTGCTCGAGGAGCCAGCGGGAGCGCCAAGGATGTCCTTGACCTTGCGCTTGTTGTTCTGCAGCCATTTCTCCCAAGACGAGGGGCCGGATTGCTCGATGATTTTTTCAACATCAGCCGTTGTGAGCTCCTTCTTGCCGAGCAGACCGGCGCTCTTAAGGCGGTCTTGCACGGCTTTCCAGTGCTTGTCGGAGATGCGACTCTTGCCGTCCAAAGTGAGAATGGTTTGATCTTGCTGGATCCGTTCACGAAGCGCCTTGTAGAAGTCGTCTGAAATAACGACGCTGCCGCTCCAATCTTTCTTGACCGAAATCATCTTGGGCAGTATCTTCTTCAGGTTGTCGACGGCAAGTTCGGTGTTTGTCATTCTCTCCTCAAGATAATTCCTCAGATCGTTGTATTGGCTCTCCGACAAGACACCCATAGGATGGAGAATGGACGAAGGGAAGAATTGGCCGATATTCTTACCCATGTTGCTCCATCCATACCAACGGGGTGTCAGTGTGGCGTTGAAAAGGTCAGGTCGATACCAACTGTGAGCCATGCGGATGGCCAACGGGAGGAGCAACAACAGAATCGCAACGGTCTTGAGCCAACCGCGTATAGATGTGGGATACAATTGTTGTTGTTCCCTGATGAACGGCCTGGCAATGCTGGGGAAAACCGCCATCGCCTCTCGAGGAGATAGACGCAAAGGCTCGACAACATCCTTGAGACCAGACTCCCTGATGAGGGCAGAAGATGCGACCTGTTCTGGCGATAGAGGAGGCGACGGAGATGAACGGGTTTCTATTGGTGAAGGGGTTCGTTGCCGTGGTAGAAAAGGCTGCTTTTGAACCTTGGGAGCCGGTACTGGCGTCAAAACCGACGCATCGCGGAAGACGTTCGTTTCCTCGATAAAGCTGCGTGCGGAGTGAGGGCGCTCAGTCACTATCGGCCTGGGAGGGGTTTGTCGAACAGAAACAGGAAGGGCAGGGGGAGGCATGGCGGCTCTGGCAGCAGCTTCAGCTTTCTCTCTCTCGGCGCTCTCCCACTCAGCCCTTTCTCTCTCGGCTCTCTCCCGTTCTGCTTGATCCCTTTCGAGCCTCTCCCTTTCGAGCCGTTCTCTCTCTGCCTTCTCTCGCTCAGCCTTTTCCCTTTCGGCCCTCTCCTTGGCCGCCTCGGCTTCCTTCTGGCGCTCCCGTCTCAAGCGCTCGTCTCTCTCCTGGCGTTCCTTCTCGGCCTTCGCATCGGCATCAGCATCGTTGCGGGCGCGCTTTTTAGCGGCCTGCGTTGCCCGGGGGGCAGTGTTGTTTTCGATGTCGCTAATGCCGACTCCATCCACGTCCATCTCGGTGACAGGAGGGAGACTGAGCTTGCTCGGGGCAACTCGTTGCGATGCTGGGGACATGGCTGCACCGTGCCGATCAAGTGCCCTCTGTTCTCGCTGCTTGCGACGCTCCTCGGCCGCGCGGCTGTCTTCCTTGACCTTGGTGAAGATCTCAGCAGCAACCTGCGACATGTTTCCTGCGGCGACCACGTTCGAGCGGTCAGGTAGATGAGCCATGGGTGCACCGTAGGAGATGCTGAACTTAGTAGGCAGCTCTTTACGAGGGGTCACATCTTTGACCGCGGGGCTGCTCAGGGCTGGCGCGGGGGAGGGGCTTGGAGCCACCCGGGTTCGACGTCGCACAGCCATCGAGGACAATGTTTCGGCAGTCTGCGACTGCCACGCTCAATACGATGGATTTTAGGATGAAACAGGCCAACTGGCAAGAATGTCAGCCATGCAATTCTTTGTAAAGTAAGAAGTTGTTAGGCGGCCATGTCAGGGGTGCGGGTCTGTGTAAGTGCCCCTCCACGCCCTGGTCTCAGCGAGGCCAGAGTGAAATGAGCAGCACAACAAAACCGAGGAAGAAAAAGAAAAAGAAGCGCGACTAATGGGAAGGGGAATGAGGACATTTAAAAGGACAGATAAAAGAGTCATCGTCATCTGCAGGGGAAATTCCCTGTTGGGCAGGAAGATGCAGAAACGCAGACAATTGTAGGGCGATGCGAGACTGAATTGAGTAGGGGCGAATAGGGGACTGAATAGTGTGGCACGCATACCTTTACCTTCAGTGCAGTGCAGTGCAGTGGCAGTGACAGCGTGGCGGGTGTCCCCCAGTGCTGAACGCTGAATTGCTGGGCGCCGTGGCCAGTGTTGGATGCTGGCCTTGAGCAAACTCGCCAAAAGACTCGGTGGAACTGGAAGCTCCAGCGACAGGCACCGACACGTCACAATGTGAGCTGATTGGGCTGTCGCACGCACGCAGCAAGCCAGCAGCAGCGCAGTGGCCAATGGCCCTCGATGAATCGATGAGTCGACGAATCTCAATTCCGAGCCGCGGCAATGGCGTCGCCGATCCCTCCGCAGCGAAGCTTGTCGTATGTTCTCGTGGTGTTGAGCTGTTCGTTTGCTGTATTTGTAGCAGATGGAGTTATGGAGTTCGGGCGCCGTCAGTTGGTCACAGCGACCATGATGGTGGAGACTTGGAGAGTTGTTCAGCTTTTTAGGTTCAAGATCAGGTCGTCGGGATGCACGTAGGCAGCAGGCAGATGCGGCAGATGCAGGATGGATAGAATTGGATCGATTTTTGATTGTTGAGTTGGGTATTGGGCGCGAAGGCGGCTGCTAGCCTATTGTGAGTGAAAATGGAAGGCCAATCGAAAATTGAAATGAAATGAAACGGCAGCCCGAAGCCTTAAGTCGATGGACGGCACGCGCGCGACGAAGATGGACTGCAAGAAAAAAGGGCAGAAAGCCGAGTAGGACTGTTCTCCCCGTGCGGCCTATTCATCGCAAGCGGAAGAGAAAGCTTTTGTCTGACAGCTCACAATAGCTGAAAACGGCTTTCTCTGTTCTATTCTTTGAGTGGTTGAATAGCAGGGCTCTTTGACTGCTCCCAGTGCTGCACAACCAAGCCTCGAGCCTCTTTGTTCGTAAATGGCCATTGGCGTGCTGCGCGAATGAAGCCACGCACTGCGTCTTCACGCTTCAACAAGGGCCTCGAGGCGCGTTTCTTGCCGACGCCAACTCATGCTTCACGCCCGTGCTTCTCGCCAGGTGGACCCTCGCCAAGCCAACTTAATTTTTGGCAGTTCCCTGAAGTCTGCTTACGTAAGTAGACAGCTGCAAGTGATTTAAAGGGTTGGCATTTTGATGTTCCAGTCGGATAAACGGTTCGACCGGATCCGAGCCATCCTCAGGCCATGGACCACTCCAGGCCAGCAACAAGGGTCTCTGTCCCAAGCCCAAGGTTCCACAGCGCAAGCCAGGGATCTGCATTTCCACATTCTGCAAGGCTGCGGCACACATTTCCCAATTTTTTTTCTTGTTTCACCGACGCCAAGGCCGTTTGTCCTTCTGGTCCTGCCTGTGAGTGACCTCGTGGAAGTGTGGTTTGTACTGTGTACACTGGCAATCAACCCAGCGTGTGCTCATTACACGGCGTCTTGGACTCGACAGTCGGTGATTCCGTGACGTTGGAGATCTGGTGTCGCCCGTGTTCAGCATCTCGAGTTTCAGACATCGAGAGCAATCTGTGCTGCGCCCAATTGGCACTTGACAAGTGACAGCACGTGTTGTCTGCACCCTCCATCGGCTCTGTACCGTCGATCTGCTTACGGGCTAATATGTACATACACGCTCAGCCCAAGGGAATGGATTAACGAACCACCTGCAGCAGGAGCCGCATGCCTTCCGTCCCAGCACATCCAACTCCCATCTCCCAGTTTCGTGATAGGAAGAGCAGACAAAGAGGTATTTGTCTTGGCCGTCAAGTCATCCCCGAGTCTGTGCTCGTAGTAAGTAGTGTAAATGTAGGACACCAGGACTAGCCTAAAGCCCACAGCATGGAGGGCTTTTTGTCTACTGTTCTCTTGGAAAGCCAGGCGGAGCAGGCCCATGGGGGTAGCATGATGTTGATCTCTAAAAGGCTGCGCAGCCCTGTCCTAACTTCGGCCGCCGTCCACTTGTTCCTGGCAGGACCTGCTGCACTTCATGCCTTCATGCAAGGGTCCAAAACCGGAGCCAGAAGGAATCCCAGATATTCAAGGTGGGGCCCTGCTCATCTCCCGGCGTTATCGCTGCGTGGGCGTCTCATCTCACCATCCAGTGACCAGCAGCAAACAGACCGAGCAAGCCCCACGCGCCCTGCGCGGCAGCACCACAGCGGCCACAGCGGCCCCGGGTCTGAGCTCTGGGCTTGGGGCCTGGGCTTGGGCTAATGCCGCGAGATTCCATCTGCGACATGTGCAACTGCAACCACAACGACTACTCCCATTCATCTAAAACTAATATCTGCTGTCTCCTCGCTGGTCGTGTACACACCACGCTCTTTCTCTTCTCTTCGTTCTCTCGCTTGCTCTGTCGTTGATACTCGCGCTCTCACTGTCATCGTCGCGAGCACCGCCCGCTTCCCGCTGCCACGCTACCCAACCCCCTGACGAACCCAATCTCGAAGATCCCAAGATGGCTGGGGGCAAAGGAACCGTCCTTGTCACCGGGTATGTGCGGTTGATCACGAAGCCACCCCAATCCCCATGCCCGTCTTCTGCAACGGTGACGCGAAGCATCTTGCTTGCGTTGCGCATCGCATAGCGGCGGCCATGACATACATAAGCATGAACGGCGTGATACTGATGGGTCCTCTCACCTAGTGGTACCGGGTACATTGGCTCTTTCACCACCCTCGTTCTCCTTGAAGACGGCTACGATGTTATTGTCGTTGATAATCTCGCCAATTCGTCGGTCGTCGCCATCGACCGCATTGAGCGCATCTGCAAGAAGCGCCCCCTCTTCTACGAAGTCGACATTACCAACGAGCAGGCCCTCGATGAGGTGTTCGCGAAGCATCCCGAGATCAACAGCGTCATTCACTTCGCCGCCCTGAAGGCTGTCGGCGAGTCGGGCGAGATCCCCCTCGAGTACTACCGCGTCAATGTTGGCGGCAGCATCTCGCTGCTGCGCTGCATGGAGCGCCACAATGTGACCAACGTCGTCTTCTCCTCGTCGGCCACTGTCTACGGCGACGCGACCCGCTTCCCCAATATGATCCCGATTCCCGAGCACTGCCCTCTCGGCCCCACCAACACTTACGGCCAGACCAAGCGCATGATTGAGCAGGTCATCACCGACCAGATCGAGGCTCAGAGGCGCAAGCTGAAGGCAGCTGGCAAGCCGTATGAGCAATGGAACGCGGCGCTGTTGCGGTACTTCAACCCTTGCGGCGCTCACCCTAGCGGCATTATGGGCGAAGACCCTCAGGGCGTGCCCTACAACCTTCTTCCTCTGCTCGGAAAGGTGGCTACTGGCGAGCGGGAAAAGCTGCAGGTTTATGGTGATGGTGAGTCAGAGTCGACCATTCTATGCCGTCGAGTCCAAGAATGCTAATACCCCCCTTAGACTACCCCTCTCGCGACGGCACTGCGATTCGTGATTACATCCACGTCCTCGATCTTGCCGACGGTCATTTGGCCGCTCTCAACTACCTGCGCGAGCGCAAGCCTGGTGTCCGTGCCTGGAACCTGGGTTCCGGCCGCGGCAGCACTGTCTTCGAAATGATCAAGGCCTTCAGCAAGGTTGTCGGCCGCGATCTCCCCTATGAAGTCGTCGGCCGGAGGCACGGCGACGTCCTGGACTTGACCGCCAATCCCGCTCTGGCAAATAAGGAGCTGCAATGGAAGACGCGGCGCACGCTCGAGGATGCTTGCGCGGATCTGTGGCGCTGGGTCAAGAACAATCCTAAGGGCTACCGGCAGGAACCGCCGGCCGAGCTGCTTGCTGCGCTCGACGCGCAGAATGGAAACTGATGATATGACCATGACACGACTTCCCTTCGGGCTACAGCACTGTTATTGGTTGGGACAAGGGTTTGGTTTTCCTTTAGACTAGTACTGCTACTACTACTAACTTTCGTAATGCTCTAATTCTTAGTCATGTCATGACTAGGAATGAGCCCGTAGGGAGGACTGTGGAGTAATTGATTCCTTTTAGACCTTGAGCAGCAACTTTCCTGTGGTTTTTCTGCCTTCGAGGTCAGAGTGTGCACGTCCGACCTCCTTGAGCGGGTAAATGTCGTGGATTTTGACGTTGATCTTGCCGGTGAGCAGCAGGTCGAAGAGCTCCTTGGTGTAAGCAGCCCGCTCCTCCGGGGTGGTGATGTAGCCGAACAGCGAAGGCCTCATAAGCTTGAGGTTCTTGGGGGTAAGCTTGAACAAGTCGACGGGAGCCACGGCGCCGGACTGGATCCAAAGTCAGCAACTTAGTCATGCGTCTCAGACAAGCGAACACAGAAACAAAACATACCGCATTACCAAACATAATAAGTGTCCCCTTTCTGGCAATCATGTCCAGATCTGCCTCAAACGTCGCCTTGCCAACACCATCAAAAATCACATCAACCCCCTTACCCCCCGTAATCTCCTTCACTCTCGCCACGACATCCTCCGCGCGACTGTCAATCACCCACTGAGCCCCATTCTTCTTCGCAATCTCCACCTTCTCCGGCCCGCCAGCCGTCCCAATCACCTTCGCTCCTGTCAGCGTCAGCAGCTGCACCAGCCACGACCCGGTCCCACCGGCTGCGGCATGCACGAGGACCCAGGGCCCAGAGCCGACGCCCAGCGGTTTCAGCGGGGACAGGCCAACGGCCTCGTGCACGAAGGTCAGGGCGGTCAGGCCCTGCAGGAGGGAGGCGGCTGCCAGGGAAGTTGAGACGCCGTCGGGGATAGGAGCCGCGTTGGCCGCCGGAACCGCGGTGTACTCGGCGTATGTGCGGTCGCCGATGTAGGCGACACGGTCGCCTTCTTTGATGGGGGAGTTGCTGGACGAGACGGAGGGGTGGACTGAGATGACGGTGCCAGCGGCTTCTTTGCCCGTTATGAAGGGAAGGGGGGCGGAGTACAGGCCGGTGCGGAAGTACCTGGGTAGAAGGGAAGAGCCGTTGGTCAGAAAAAGGGGGGCTGTGATGGGGGAGACGTTGGAGGCGCAACCTAAGACTTACGTGTCGATGTAGTTGACGCCAATGAACTCGTTGCGGACCAGCACCTCTCCCTCCTTAAGCTGCGGGACGGGCAGATCGGTCTTCCATCTAAGGACTTCGATGCCGCCCGTCTGCTCGATGAGGATGCCAGACATCGTCTGCGGAATGGGCGTCATGGTGGCGGTTTTTGTGGGATAGCAGACACTAAGCAATGGATATCTTCCTGGTAGTAACGATGCTGCAATTTACGATGCGGAGCTCGAATAACTTGCGGGGCTCTTCTTCTTTCTCGAAGTGAACGACATCAAACTATCTATCTGGTGAGGATTATTAAGCCGAAGGTTTGCGTGATGCCGCTTTCCGAGCACCTCAGTTATCTCCGCCTGCCCCGCCTTCCTGAACTTTTCCCTCACAAGACCTGCATCGGAGGTGAGCGTGTGTCACGTCCCTGTCTGCTCCTGAACTCTTAAACTGGACAGATTCCAGAATTCATTGATTGGCTTGGATTTACATCATGAGTTTTGGACACAATGCCTTACCAAAGCAATCTGGGCATGTGTTTGACTTGCTCGAAGGCATTGGCTCAACAAAAGACACGCACCCCACTGACTTCGCGAAGCTCCAGAATTGCGGGGTTCGATGGGGTTGGTGGAGGTTTATGGGTCCTGCTCCCGCGATGAGGGGTCGGTTCCTGAGCTGATGATGACCTCCAGCCGGGTCCCGAGAGATGTGGTGCCTGAAAATTTTCCAACAAGCTTTCAACGGCGGAGCTTTTGGCCGAGTAGTTTTGCTGTCCTCAAAACCCGAACCATTGAGTACGTGCTTTTCTTCCCGCACACTTAGTCCCAGACTCGACTCCTCCAACTCTGACATGGAGCGTCCAAACTGTGCCAAGAGCTTTTGGGAGGAGCCAGCTGACGCGGACATCAAGTCTGCTGTGGAACTTGAGGTCTATTTTTCATACACCAACCTGATGGAAGGCAGAATTTTCATTCTTTAGGATAAGGCTTGGAGGTCTAGCTCGAATGAACACCGAGTGAGCATGACGACGACTCCGAAATGGGGTGATGTCATTCAAGAAGGGCACGCTGGCTGGTTTCTGAGCCTGGCCCAAGGCGGAGACGGCTTGGCAGCAGCGCATGGAAATGCCAAGAACTTGTGGGGCAAGCCTAGGAACCTTGGAAGATGGGGGACAAAAAGAACCCACCAGTATGCCATCCAGCTCCAGCCAAGCTTGGCAGCACGGTTGACTGACACCGCCCAACAAAGCGACGTCAGACTGTCAGTCGGTCCGCGTCCATGTGCGTGTCGATCCAACATCTTCTGCAGTCCCGAGCACAGGGATCGATGAAACGATGGCGGTGATCGCTAGTCTCTGTCGCTGCTGTGGAAGCTGTTGTGATGCGGCAGGACTTTCAGATGCTCTCGCTCTCTGTCGCCTGCACCATTTCACCAGTAGACCAGTCACCATCTTGGCCTTCTCAGTGTCTAGCAAAATTTCCGGAGTTAGTGCTGTGACGACTAGCGCGGTCCTCGCGTGGCTGCATTCGCTCAGCGCATCGACCGTCGAACGTGTCGCATTCGCACCAAGAGATGCTGCAGAAGCCGGGCTTTTGCTGGGTTGCTGGACCCGCCACATCGAGGCTGTGCCTAGCGCTTTGAGTCCCGATTGATGGCCACATCCCCAGCGACACGGCTGCGGCCTTGACAGCCACTCATAGCCCGTCAGTCGATGCAACTTCAGCAGTGTTCCAAATTCCCAATCATCTTAAGTGACGGTAGGAATCGATCCCATCTTGCTAGGACTCTGAGCCTCGCCGGACAAGGTGGCACCCAGCCCGTGCTTGGCCTGCCTGCGCCTTATTGCTGAGTGTTTGTGTTGCTCGGTTGAATCTCCGAGTGCCTGACTCCGTCGACCTATTTGCATACGTGTTTGCCCTTGGGCTCACTCTTTTTATTTTTATCTTGATTTTTGTCCATGCTGGTTCCAAGCAAGAGGTGATACTCACAAGACTCTTTTTCATCCTATTCTCACCCTTGACCTGAAACCAGGAATCGCCTTATCTTGAACACAAGTCCTGCAGCCACGAGCTTTCGTTCAGAGTCCCTCTCCTCACTTTCCAGAAACCGAGCACCGCAGTCATTGTGTTGTCCGGGTTTCCAGAACCGAGTCGTTTGCACTGTCAGCAGGACCTGTCCTCAGTGTTCTTTGTTATCGTTCTGATTTGGGCCTAGGTTTGTTTCACTAACTTATAGGACTGGTCCCTTCGCCGAAATATTTCACCATCCCATTCCACGCCGCATAAAGAAGATTACTACGACTTCCTCCCTCCTCCCTTGCTTCGAGGAGCTGAGGAGCCAGCCAGAAATGTAACTTTGGTCGAAGCTTCCTCAACCCAAATTTTCCATCTCCCTGCACGCTCGACAATGGCATCCTCTCCCGTTGCAAACCAGGATGCCCGCAGGGCCCGGCTCCAGCAGCTGGCCGCCGAATGGGGGATCCACCAACCGACTCCGGTGACCCCGCCTCTCCCAGCCCCGGTTGCCCGCACCCAGCAGGACGACTTCCAGGCAGAGGAGCTGTTGAAGCGTCGGCGATTGTCGTCATCGTCTGGCATGGAAAGGCATCCGCATGGTAGCCTCAAGCGAGCCTTCAGTTCCAGCAAGAAGACGTGGGAAGCGAGCGAGATCTTCGAGGCCCTTGACAGCCATGTCGCTAACCGCGGCGCTCCAGGCGTCGCGGATGCTCTTATTGAGAAGTTGAAGTCAGTTGGCGGCAACATCAATGTCCTAAATATCAAGAGCAAGACGAGCATCATCTCCAGGCGGAGGAGCCTCGAGTCGTTGGAGCGCAGCCGTGTCTTGCAGAAGGCTATCGAGAACAGGCAGGCTGACATGGTCGCCCTGTTGGTTCAATATGCCGACGAGATTGCTCTTGACAATTCCTTGTCGTACGCGCTGCGCACCACGGATCCGGTGATGGTCCAGTTACTGCTTGCTCGCGGCGCTAATGCTTCCCAAACTGACGATGCCAAAAACGCTTTCGCAGAGCTGTGCGCCATCGGAGGGTATTCCGACATCGTAGGTTTGGTACTCCAGTCCCAGGGCCGACCACCCCCCGACTGGTTGTCGATGTGCATGGTCAGTGCTGCCAAAAGGGGGTGTCTCCCAACCGTGCTGTGGCTCAGTCGAGCCGCTGCTGATGGCGAGTACAACAAGGGGGAGGCCCTTAAGACTGCCATCGAGCAATGTCGGGTTGATATTGCTTTGGCCATCCTCACGGGGGCCAAACCTCCCATCAGCGGAGGTCAGGCTGTGACGGAGAGTTTTATCCAGCTGTTCCAGAAAGATACCATCAGCCCAAACGAGAAGTTGGTCCTTGCTGAGGCACTGCTTTGCGCTGGAGCTTCAGGAGATCCCGTCTCGGCTGCCCTTGTGGGGGCTTGTGAAGCTGGCTTCTTCGACATGGTCAGCCTGCTTCTGTATTATGGAGCCTCGGTCGATTACCAGGACGCGTCCGTCATTAAGTCGGCCATTGCCCGGGGCCATACGGCCCTGGTCATGTCTATGCTCAATGAGTATACGCCCCTCAGCCCGGTTCACGCTTCTCAGTGTGTCGAGAGCATCCCGAAAAATATCCTCCCTGAAGACCGTCACACCATTCTCAGCATCTTGCTCCGCAAAGGCGCGAAAGGGAATCCCCTTTCTGAAGCTCTCATCGACGCAGTCAAGGCCTCCGACCTTCAGTCTGTGCAGCTCTTGCTCACCCCTCACTTCCCTGTCGGCCAAACCGTTTCCAGGCAAGGATCCCAGAGCAGCCATGTCAGCGTGGCCTACATCAAACATGATGTGGCCTCAGTCGATTACAAGGACGGCCTTGCTTTGATGATCGCCGTCCAGATGGGCAACGTCGCCATGGTGCGACAGCTCTTGACCGGCAGACCATCGACCTGCACACTCGACCGGGTGTTCCCTCTGATCCATCATCTTCCGGATCCCGTCCGTTGTCACATGGCTGAGTGCCTTGTCTCAGCCGGCGTCTCGCAGTCGTGCATCTCTGCAGTGTTGCAGGCTGCAATTGAAGAGCAACCGCCTAGGAGAAATGAGGCCTTGATTGGCTTGCTGCTGCAGAACAATGCCGATGTCGACTTCAATGCTGGAGCAGGCATTCTGTCCGCAGTAGTCAACCAAGACCTACCGTTGCTAGAGACGCTCCTTCAAAGCAGGCCATCGATGCATACCATCAACGGTGCTTTGTTAAAGGCCATGGAACTTGGTGATAGGTCCATCAGGTATCAGATCACAATGCGACTCCTCCGGGCTCGGATTGGGCCGATTCAGCCAAGTGCCGAGTTGGCTCAGGTTTTCATTCAGTTGTTGTCGACGAAGCCGGTCGATAGCCACTTGGTGGGCCTGTTCCTGGATCATGGTGTGGTTGATGCCAACTACGATCAGGGTCGTCCTGTTGTCATTGGTGTGTTTATTGTTGAAAAGACGCATTGGAACGCGACACTGCTAACGTATCCCAGCTGCCGAGGATCCCGAACCGGCATTACTCGAGCTCCTCCTCGAAAAGGGCAAACCCAACCACGATACCCTATACCGCGGCCTCAATTTGCTCACAGGAACACCTGGAAACCCCACAAAAGCCGACAAGGTCAACTCCATCCTTAGCCGGACGACTGGAAACGAAATCCTCGATGCCATCCTTTTCAAAGAAGTGCAAACTCTTCTCCAAACCTTGCCCGAGAGACAAGACCTCTCCATTCTGCGCTCCCTACTCTCCGCCGGCGCCGATGTCAACGCTCACAATGCTGCAGCCCTCTGCTGCGCCGTGAGGGCCGCAAATGAGCCCATCGTTGACATGTTGTTCAGCGCGAACCCGTCCCCTGCTTCGCTGGGCCGTGCCCTACCGCAGGCCCTCAATATCATCGAGCCAATGGACCGTCTAACCTTCACCCAGAAGCTCTTAGAAGCCGGCGCGCCGGTCACAGAGGTGAACAGAGCACTGGGCTTTGCAGTATCTGCTCTTTCAAACGATCACCCTCTGATTGCGCTCCTCGCGGCCCATGCGGACTCTGCTGACGGCAAGGCGCTTGCAAGAGCCGTGATGAGCGAAAACCCGGAGGTCGTGCAGCTTATTCTGGAAAAGAGCCCCACGAAGTACTCGGTTGCGGTGCTGCGGACGGTGTTCCAACATGCAATGGATCTGAAGAATGTGGATAAGCGGCTTGCGATTTGCACGAGTCTGCTCAAGAAGGGGCTCTCGGGTCCGATTGTGTCCGATGCGCTGCTGATCGCTGCGGAAGAGGGGGATATCGCGCTTGGGAAGGTGCTGGTTGACTTTGGAGCTGATGTCGATCATCAGGAAGGGCAGGCTATCGTGCAGGCTTGCAAGAGCGGGTCATACGCCGTGCTTGAAATGCTACTTTCTAGCAAGGCCCAGGTCACAAAGCATACTCTCGTCAAGGGCTTCCAGGCGGTGACCAACGTCAAGGACCTTCCTACCCTCGAGCGGGTCTTCCGCCTGCTCCTCGAGAGAGGCGTTGACGGCGAGGTTGTCGATGCGCAGCTCGCTGCTGCATCACGCTTCGGCCTCGACGGCGAACCCTTGGTTCGTCTGCTGATGCAGTATGGTGCCAGCCCAGACTACAACTACGGCGAAGCCGTGTGGAATGCTACCCGCAGCGCGGTCTTCAGTTCCCTGAAGGTGATGCTTGGCGTCGAGATTGTCAGTGAGACACAGAAGCGGCCTGGCAAAGAGACTCTCCTGCGCTCATTGAAGGCAAGCAAGAATCTCGGCCGTGATGCCAGGTATCAGGTTATTGAATGGCTGTTTGTAGCTGGGCTGCCGCCGTGTGAGGAGATTGACATTACGCTGAATCGGGCGGTCAAGGATGAACCCGATGCCAGACTTGTCAGGTTGTTGCTTGACCATGGAGCGTCGCCGACGGCTAATGGCTGTCAGGCCTTGATTGATGCGGCACAGTTGATGATGGTCGATATTTTGGGGATGTTGCTGGAACTCGACATCCCGGAAAAGGACATTTCCTGGACTTTCCAACAAGTGTTTACCCCCGAAGCGGCAGAGACGTGGATGACGGAGCGGGGATTCCAGGTTGCGGAGTTGCTCTTGGGGAAGGGCGCTGAAGGGAAAGCGCTGACTTTGGCGCTGGCTCCTTCTATTGATGCCTTTGATTCGGAGAAGGATGAAGTAGCCCGCAAGTTTGCACGCAGGCTCTTGGAGTCGCGCGTGGACGTTAACTATGAAGATGGCTTGGTTCTCCAGAAAGCAACTCAAAAGGGGGATGCTCATCTTATCCAGCAGCTGCTCAACCAAAAGCCTTCTTCCCTTGCCGTGTCCCTGGCATTCCCGTACATCTTTGAGGCTGGTTTGGATGAAAGCGAGGTGCTCAGGCTCATCCACATCTTTACGGACTATAGGAACGGAGAAGATGGGCTTGATACCGTTTTCAACCACCCCTCCTTCATGCCGATGTTGTTCCATGCCCTGGACAGATTCCCGCGTTCCATGGATATTCTGGAGGCACTGCTCAATGCCGGGTACTATCATGACCAGGTTACAAGAGTGCGTGTCACCGATGAGGTAGAAGAAGAGGAATTCGTCACGGTCCTTTTCTGGGCACTTCTCCAGCCGGAGAAGAGAGTCAGCAGTGCATGCATAGAACTCCTGATCGAGCGTAACGCCAAGGTCAACTTTGAAACCGACATCTCAAAGAAGACACCGCTCATGCTGGCAGTCCAGCACCAGCGGTTGGATCTGGTTAAGACACTGATACTTGAGGGCGCAGTAGTTGATGTAATGGATTCAGCAGGCAATACTCCTCTAACCATGGCAACCCAGATTGGCGGAGTTATGGGGGCTTCTCTGCTGGGAATCCTCCTCGTGGCTGAGCCATCCATTAACGACGGCTCGCTTCACAACGCCGCGAGAGAACTCGACATTGCGGCGATGGAGGCGCTGATCAAGCACGGCCACGAGCCCGATTTCCCAAGTCCGCTGCATGAAGGCCGCAGTGCCCTCGGTGAGCTGTGCCTAAACGCCGGTAGCACTGGCGAACTTGACAGGAAGCGTATCAAGAAGATGGAACAGGCCATCAAATTCCTCATCAACCATGGCTCTGATCCGACCATACAGTGCGAGGGTAAGACTGTCCTGCACCTGGCCCTCCACTCGGCAAATCCCGTCCAGACCACCACTGCCCTCCTCAAAGCCATTTGGCATGACATCGACAAACCCTGCTATCTTTACTCTGATGGCGAGTACACTTACTCCCCAACCCAATATGTTGCTCGCGTCATGCCACCGTCCCCCTTCAACCAAGACCTTATCAAGGTCCTCCGCATGTCTCGCTGCAAAGATGTCTACTACGCCAACGATCCCACAGTCCCCCAGCCCGAAGGCGCAGTCAACCTCCCGGAGGAACTTCTCCGAGCCGAGCGCGAGCGCAAGGCCCGCGAGTACCGCATCAAGAAGGAAGAAGAAGACCACAAGCTGGCATTGGAGCGCACAAAAGAAATCGCGCTGCTCCAGAACCAGATCTTCCTTTCCCGGGCCGAGCTCGAAGATGCACGTGCCCGCCGCCGGCACGAGAACGAGCTGGCTGCCCAGCGCGAGCGGCAGCAGGTCGAGGAGGAAGCCTTTGCTGCGGAGCTGAGACGGCGCAAGGAAGAGCGTGAGGCAGCCCTCCAGCACGAGCATCGGCTGACAGAGGCCGGCCTTACTAGGGCCCGGTTGATTGCCGAGGCGGAGATGGAGCTAGAGGAGAAGAAACACGAGATGGCGCTCACGTGGGAGATGAAGCAGGCTGAGGAGAAGGAGAGGAGTGCTCAGCAGCTGAGCCGCCTTCGGATTGAGGAGCGGCAGGCGATTGAGCGGATTGAGAAGGCTGCGGATGAGAGGACCATCAGGAGGATTACGGAGCATAAGCGGTTGGTGGACAGCCAGAATGTCCTTGCTACGAGGTTGGCGGCTGGAGGAATTGATCAGAGGAAGCAGATCGGGTATATTACTGGGGAGCTGGATTAGAAGGATCATGGAGTTTCATCGGCAGGATGCTTCATGGAGTTGGCGCAAGGTGGTTTTCAGGTGTGTGTTCTAAACTTTGGACGTGCGTATACGCATTCATAGGTTTGATGGTTTGTCAATCATAGAATGAACGTTAGTGCATGCCTTCGTCTTTCGTATTTTCTGGCATTTCATCCTAAAGATTATTCCATTCGCCTCTTCCACGCTTATATGCGAGCCCTCATCCTTTGTCCCGCAGGCCAACCACATCCCCCTTCCTCTTTCGCTTTTCTGTCCCCTCAGCAACTCACCACCTATTTTTCCCTCACCTCCATCCTCAGCACCCTCTTTTCCTTTCAACCACACCCAACCTGTATCCTCCAACCCAGCGTGCTACTCTCTTGGTTCGAGAACTTACGCGAGTTCTTCCACGCACCCGTTTCCCTCTCCAACATTCAAGCTCTTCAATCTTCGAAAGAATCCATCACGCAGCTTTGTCTCTTTCCCCTCTTTCAAGCATCCATATTAGGGCATCCAAGATCCACATAGTTCTGTGTCCCGGAGCAACGAGATTCGAATATTCTCCTCCACGGTTCCTGTGTTGCTTCTGTCACCCAAGTCCTTTTCGGCAGGCGCCTATTATATACCACACTCTTGATTTCTCAACGTCGTGCTTCTCTCCCTGACTCTCGTCCAACGAAAGCTTCGTTTCTCCGTCATCTTTCAGATGCTTAAAACATCTATTCTATAATCTATATGACAATCTACCAAAGCATTCGTGCCTGAGTTCCAGTTACTTTAACACGGCCACCTGAAGAGCACTTCACCAGATCTCCCTTTTAAGTCACTCCTGGTATTTACGATTGGCAGATTAGGTGATCTCAGACCTGAGAGTAAGCGAGTATCTCTTCTGTGGCATATATCCGTGACAAGTACTAATTCCCAAGCTCCGCAAGAAGTTTTGTACTCGGGGAGCAAGGCTCAGCAACGTGTCATGAAGGGCAAACGCTCTACGGACGACCGACAAGCGAAGGCAAGGTGGAAGAGCTTAGTGATGACGACTGCGTTATTATTTGCGAACGTCAAGTTCCCCGGCCTGTCAAGCAAAGGCTGAATCAGCATAAAGTCGGTGATCATGGGGTAATGCGGCAAATGCCACTACCCCTCACGATCCGCGAGTCAAGGTCGAGGAAGACAACACTCGATCGCAAAAGGAGCCCGAGTAGCACGCGATTGTCATTAAACAAGAAGTGGCCGAGGACCACATGGACATTCGTCGATAACGACGAGATGGAGTGGATCTACACTAGGATCGGCGAGTTAGAGGAGCCCAAAGAGCTGGGGAAGCTAACTCTGGAGGAGAGTGGAGTTTTCGAAACTCAAGGCCAAATCAAACATGATTGAAAAGTGAATGGGCTGCGCTAATGATGAGGATGACATTTCTGAGAATTGGGATGAGGAAGGACAAAAGATTGAGGAGGCAATAGTGCCAATGACACAGAATCTGGACTTGGAACCTGACGCCTCCGAGTCTGCACCTACAGGAGCTGCACACCCCAATACGGATGAAACTAGTACAAACTTATATCAGGGCATAGAGGCCAAGAAAAAAAAACATAAACCAAGAACATCTCGAACGGCTGAACGCTATTGGAAAAAGCATCATGAAAATCTTGCTCTTGAGGCAGAAAAGTTAGCTCTATCCAAGCCAGGAAAGAGGAAGCGAAATGACGATGGAACTCAGGGAATCCTATCAAACTTACTGAGAAACGCTGACGCTATCGATGCTCGTGCAGTCCAGGAAGCGATAGGGATGCCCGATCCCATCAGAGCGACCAACAATCGGGAGCAGCTGCGTGCGATAAAGGTGTTTTCAAGATTACAAATAATCACAACGCCCACTCAGCTGAGGAGGACCTTAGGGCGCTAAGAGAAGTTACTCGGTCGTTTGGTCTAGGAAAGATCAGGCCCGATAATGGCAAGTGGAAGCTCAAGAGCCTAAAAACTTCGCTTTTCAACCATCAACTTATCGGAGCCCAATGGATACTTGGCCAAGAGTTCTATCCCGAAGGTTGTAAGAGAGGGATTCTTGCCGATCGGATGGGTTTGGGCAAGACTACAAGTTTGGCCACGATGTGTGCCGATAAGCCTAGCAAAAAGGAGATTTCAAAACGCCAGCACCAGACTCTCATCATCGCCCCAGCCTCTGCTATCGGACAGTGGAAAGCAGAGATTGAGAAGCACTGAGAGAAGAGCTTCATTAACCCAGAGGCACTTATTCATTACTGTAAACGCGTGGAGTCAAGAAAGCTGGTTTGGAACCAGAAAAGAATTGATGCTGTGTAAATCACTTGAAAATGCTTTAGCTTTCGAATTCAAGTATTAACGTTTTCGCTCCAGAATTGCCCATAACAATGAGATCACAAGCGAACTTCTCTCTGATACACAAGAAAAGAGCGTAGAGAAACTCAAAGAGGAGGGGAAGCAATGATAAAACTTCTACAGCAACTTGATCGGCGGCCTATACTTAGAACGACTTTCTTCCGTGTGATCTTGGAAGAATGGCACGCCATTCGAACTCTCGACACCCAAAGTATGCTAACCTCTAATTCTTATAGCTGAATTGTGTGCGGCTGACCTACACTACAGCGGCGAAAGCATGCACTTTGATTAAGAGCAAGCACCGTTGGATCCTGACCGGTACCCCATTTCACAATACATTGGATGGTACAACTCCATATAATGAGATACGTGTTGGAAGCAGAAGCTGACGCGGACATGAAGAGCATTATTCATACTTGCGCTTTCTCGGGGCAACTTTCGTAACCAGCCGCAGACAGTTCAGCTGACACTCTGCTAACATCCAAAAGGTATCTCTAAACCTTGCCAAGTTATCTCCTACAAGCCGGTAACAAAGCTAACAAGGGATCCAGAATGATTCTAGAGAGAGACGGAATGCTCTTATTACCAGCATCGTGCTCTGGAGGTCAGTCACGTACTGGTCTAATCCACAGTGATGTTGTCTAACCAAGCAAAGAAGGCGTATTGATGACACTTTTCTCGGCCGGCCCCTATTCGAGATTCCTCAGACACACCAACTTGAAATCATCAAGGTCCCCCCTGGCTACTGAAAAGTACCTCATTTACCGGTAAGTTGAAGAGACTATGGCGTTCTCCTGGAGTGGATCGCTAACGAGTTTTCCATCCAGACGACTCGAAAGCCGGTTCTAGGATAAGGTCAAAGAGCAGGTCAGAACTAGCGGCGACAAGAGGCTGCTTCATGCCGGGTATATCCTAGAATGCTTAGTCCGCCTGCGCCAGTCTGTCTCCCGCGTCTACCTGCTCGAGGGTGCTTTACGAGAAACCTTCACAATGGGGGATTTTGACTATTTGAAGAAGCAGCTGGCAAGGGTTGGCGGTAAAGTCCCGATGTTGCAACAGGTCAACTTGTGGCTCCAAACGGAGTGCAAGACTTAGGGCGAACACAACATTGTCAACCTGGACAAGAGCCAGTTTGGCCAGGAGTTTGATCTCACGGCTCAACTGAAGGACATAGAAGTAGGAAAATCACTTCTTGATGTGTGCTGCCACAAGTGCTTCGACACACCGACTGAGCCGGTAATCACTGAGGTATGTAACATATCCTATCAGTCTGGCTCTCATAATAGCCTCGGGTAGTGCGGTCACATTCTGCAAGGAGTGCATTGAAGCTTCCGTCAATGAGGCAGAGGTTTTCCCGTACTGTGAGAGCCCGCTGGTAAACCTCGAGCCGCTTGTCGTACCTGATACTGCTTCTTTTTCCGAATTCGATGGCACGGATGATGAAGGGGATGCAGAGAAAGGTTCCAAGAGGAAGAGCAGGCGTAAGAAGGCGGAGAGCAGGGTTGGAGAGGACAGCAACGGGTTCTTTTTGACCTTCAAGGACCGCTCCAAGTTGATCGAAGAGTATGACCAGCACTGCCAGACCTAACCTCTTCTGGCAAGTACCAAGATATTTGCGTTCAAAAAGAAGATCATGGAGTGGAAACAAGAAGCTCCCGAGGACTAGATTTTTTGGTAGGTAGCAGTGTGATGATATCTCTTGATTCAAGCTTCAATGGCTGACATTTGTCGATCAGTCTTCATCAACTGGACCAAACTCGCTGGCGTCATTGGGCGAATGTTCCAGGAAGAGGATATCGGCTTCCTCTACTACGCTGGCGACATACACATTTACTGGAAGTCCAACGCTGTTGAGACCTTCAGGACAGATCCTGACGTCAAGGTTTTGGTATGTTGTGCTCATCCAGCCATCGAAGTCTCGTGCTAATTAATACTATTCCATAGGTTGCCTTCATCCACTGCGGCTGGCAGGCCCTGAACCTCAGTCTTCAACCGAGTTATCCTCGTTGACCAGTGGTGGAATACCGCCATGGAGACTCAAGCCCTTGGTCGTGTGCACCGCATTGGCCAAGCCAGAGAAACTCATTTCGCGAAGGTTATTGTCAAGGACACCGTCGACGAGCAGTTAATGGCGCTCCGAGCCAAGAAGAAAACTACCATTGGCCAAGCATTGCAGAACGGCACGAAACAGAAGATGGTGCCATCGATAGAGGAATTGATGCAGCTCTTTGGGGATTGTGAGCGAGACCACGCAGACGAGATGACAGAGGCCGCAGTCGCATCGATGGAAGACAGCAAGAAGCAGAAAGGGCAGCCCGTGAGGAAGCCATGACTAATTGAAGTGTTGGGGAACTCAGCTAGCCGTGAGCAAAGCCATGGTGAGAAACCTACGCAGAGTACAGGAACAACCAAGAGCGATGAGAAGAGGGGGAATAAACAAATTGGGAAGACCAAGACGGCGCAAACTACAGGCGAGGGTAAAGCGTAAGTTATTGAGATTTGAGGGGGAAATAATGGGGTGTGGTGTGTTTGCCCATGCAAGTTGCTTACCCCAACCGTGTTGATGGGTGAGGTTGGCTGTTGACTTGGAATGAGAGGGTCGAAGTGAATAATTCAGGAGAACCAATTGATCTGCATTTCTTTTACATGATAATCTGGCTCTACTCAAAACTAATGCTGAACAATCAACATTGCCTTCGTACATTTTACTGGTTTCAATCCCCCTGGGGAACCCCTGAAGTCTTGGCATTGGTGGCAAGAGGAAGTAAACTGATCACCAAAGCAACAGCATCAAGTGTTACTTGGCACACTGTCTCCAGAAGGGACGAGATCTACCAGGAGGACATGTGCCAAACGCGGGCTCTGAATTTGGACATGCCCATCTCTAAGCTTCTTTCACCTGGCCCCTCAGCTAAACCCTTCCTCGCTCTCTTCGACAGAAAGTGCCTGGCTAGATGGGTCG
>JAAFKN010000128.1:0-20482 GCA_011800035.1 Thermochaetoides dissita | reverse complement strand
TCGTGCCTTCTTAGAGACAGAGGACCATCGCACGTCGTCACGATGCCATGGGGGGGGTACCCATGATCACGTGACATCTCATGTAAGTGTATAGGTCCCGAGTAGGGATCACTACCACTGAAGGATGCTAGATCGTGCCTTCTTAGAGACAGAGGACCATCGCACGTCGTCACGGTGGCATGGGGAATACCCATAACCACGTGATATCCGAGCCCCGGGGTCGTGTCCGTATGACAGCACCATCCTGAATGTGCCAGCACGCTTCCAAGTGGAAACGAGCAATTCCAGCCAAACACAGAACCAACTAGTGAGTGCCAATAGGAAAGGAGCTCCTAATGATAACCATGGCCGTCACTCAGCAAAGGTTCCTCGGACAGAGTCCAGTTGTTTCGACTATGAAGAGTATGGAGGCGAAGAGGGGGATGAAGATGAAGATGTGGACGGCGACGAAGTTGAGCAGCCGACTCTGACGGGATACGTGAAGCAGACATTCACTGTTCCAGACGAACCACCCACTGCTTACGCATCATCAACCTTCCCACGCTTCCCCAAAGTGAGTCCCCCCTCAACTCACTCAACCATCAGTACCTAGGTACTGACCCCTTGCAGCCGTCATCAAACTCTACCGCCAAATCTTCCCTAACTCCCACCCGAAACCCGGCAAATCCAGCACCTCCTTCGGTTACCTAGCCCTCCGGCCGGTAAAACGCATCCCTATCTTCGTCCAGGACAAACCTTTCAACAACGCCCACCTACAAAACATAGCCTCCTTCCTCATGAAAGCCTCGGGTGACCTCATGCCTGCGGATAAACGCTGCAATCGCTGTGCTAAAGGGTCGGGCACCTTTTACACGGAGTTTGCACGTGTGCAGGATGATGAGCACATTCTGGAAAGTACCCGCGGGAAGGGGGGGGACGCGTGCACCAATTGTTGGTCTTACAAGCAGGCGTGGAAGTACTCGTTTCGGAATCCTGTCGTGGGGGGTGGGAGTGTCAATACTACGCCAGTGCCGGTGCCGAAGCCGCCGGGCATAGGGATCGAGTTGCCTTTTGGGATGGGGCAGACGGGTGTGACGGCGTCAGGGGCACAGGCAGTACCCAAGACGGGGTCTAAACCCTCTCCGGCACCGTTGCATCCCAGTTCTGTTGCTGCGCGGCAGCAGGGTAGATACAAATGTCTGGGGCAACGCCAATGACATCCATACCAGCAACGCCATCCCCTCAAGACGCCTCTGTGGTCATGACAGGGAACAGAGTACACTATTCAGCTACTGCAACCTCCACCCCGGTCCGGACACAATCGAGCGTCCCTAAAGGAGGGGGGTTCTCAGTGGACGAGAAGATCAGGGAGTGGCAGAAGCGATACAGTAACATGGCCACGGAGAAGCTGGTTCCGATCAGGAGCACTTGATAGAGTGGCAGGAGGACTTGACAACGCGGTTGCTGGCGATGAATAAGGTGTTGATAGAGAGGCTGAAGACGTTAGCGAAGACAAAGAGCCGACCGGCCGGTTCACGTTAACCGTGGAAGTTAGTGCGGTACGTCTAGTCAGCAGAGAGACAACTACCAGCCCCTGACCCTGTTCCTCTGTACTCCTATACTAGGGGGACTTTCGTGACAAAGTATCTCTTCATGCTTCCAAGATCCGACATTCCAATAGCCTAAGAGCCGAGAAATGCAAGGACTTCCAGGCCTCGACATGCCTGCACTTCGTTGCGGCTTTGGGCAGGATAAGTCTACTTAACAGTTGTCAAGGTATAACTGGAAAAAAAATCCGGAACCGGTCCAGCCGGTATATTGTCATCTAGCTGCATACTGTACCTAAAAGTAACAAGCGACTGGAGAAGGCCCGCTTCAACTCTCAACTTCGCAAACCCAACCGCTGACGAGTTGCTATCTCCGTAGGTATAACCCCGATCATCTGCCCCTTGACGCCACATCAACACCCAACCTATCCAACCACGTACCTGATAGCCGAGTGGTATACAGATTTCTGCGAACATCAACAGAGCCTAAAACAAGCGGCACTGCAATCGCGACCACCAGGGCCGCAGCAGGGCGACGGTACCTATAAACTATGATAAGCATCACACTTCCATGCCATTAAAGGCAAAGCCTGTCGTGATATTAGATCGTCACATCTGACGACTGGGCCGGCCAGCAGCACTTTAATGCACTAAGGGACATCATCGGAGTCAGAGGTCAGCCGTCCAAACGGCTCACGGGCCATCAACGACGGCTCGTCCTCGAAGAGGAGGCGCTCTTGCCTGCAGAAGCAACCTTCGCGCTCCAGACGCTGCGCCCTTGCTGGCGCCGGGCTGAATCTTCTTCGCGGAAGCAGCTGAGCCCGAAACACCGTTGGCCGCTGGAGACACAGGCTTTGCTTGGTACTGCCCGGCGACGAGCGAGACGCCTTAAGCGTCAAGTTGGTGAGCCTAGTAGCGAGGTCATTACGGGTACCGGACCCTTTCGTGGTCTTCTTGGTCATGGCGTTGGTTGCGGCGGCCTTGCCAGGGGCACGCTGTTCTCCTCGGCCACCGTGATTGTTGCTGCTGCTGTCACGTTGGGAATGACCGTATCCTCCCGGGGCACCAGTGCCCCCATAGCTTCCTCCTATGCCTGTGTTCCCGTAGCTCGCCCCGTGCTCAGAGCTGCCCAACGGCTGGCCGCTCTGTGTGCCCGGGCAGCCGTAATAACTGTCCCCATAGCTGCCAGAACCGGGTGTAGCGCCGCCCCCAGTGGAAGGCGTGCTTGTAGAACCTGAATCCGGATCCGGAATCTTGCCAACCTCTTCGCCCTCCACAAACACTGTGCCATTGGGGCTCCATGTGGCATAAATGGTCTCCCTGGGCCACGGTGCAGAACCTGTATATGCGCCTAGGCTTGCAGTTCGCGTTCTTACTCTCGTATAGGCCTGATAATGAGCTCCGAGCTGCTGCACAAAATTGCTGACATGGTCGTTCTGGTGTGCCATAAGCCTACTCAACGCTTCCTCCTGCGCTGCAATTTCGTTATCGGTCACTAGATCCTCCGATTTGCTGAATGTCACGGCAGCAAGTGATTTCACCTCTTCCTTTGGAACATGGTTGTAGAGAGAGGGAGATGGAAGACTGGCAACAATGGCGGTTGGGGTGAGCCTTAACCTTGCCAGTTCTTGGCGGAATTCTTCCAGGCAGTTTCCCGTCACAATATCGACAGATGAGAAATGAGCCAGCACCTTGTTCGTTCCATTTGGCTGCCATATGCGATAATACCAACACAGGTATATAGCCCCATCGTGTAGATCTCCTGGGACAATGCAGCCGATTTCACCTCTCTCATATCGACGGAAACCACACTCCCGGATGCAAAAGGAGCTTTAGGAGGTACACCCGATGTTGAGCCTGTTTGAGCCATGGTGAGACCGAAAGCAAATGTCAGTTTGCACCGCCGTGTCTTTGCTTATACGGCGAGCGTGAATATGGTAGGAACAAGATCTTGTTGTTTTGCAACCGGAACCCCAGAATTTTTAAATCCTATCTGTCTATTGATGCTGCCACAACATTGTTGTCACGAATAGGAGATCTCCATTAAATACTCCCGAGACTCTCTCCGTCAAGATCCCAGGTACCTCTTCTACTGAAAGGCTTCCAACTTTCTTCACAATGTGAATCTGACATTCTCTGCATTCCTGAAGACTGACTCGAGTGAGATGATTCTGTTTCATCATGGGGCCTAATACGCTTGCTGACAATTTTCATGAAACCATCGAAAGCGGCCTTTGGAATGGTCGTTTTCTTCTCCAATACCCTCTTGGGTTCAGCAAAGATGACATCTTAGATCAATCCCACTGCTGTAGGATTCCAGGAACAACAACGGTGGTGCTTATTGGCTAGCCTTCAAATGTCAGCTGAGCAAGGCCATGGAATGGTGCGTAAGGCGGCGGCCGGGTGTTGCTGTGGTTGAGTGCCACCGTGTCACACATGGTCCAGATCCTTCGACCGGTTGACAATGGTCGCCAGTTTGTTCAAAACCATGTTAAGGATGTGGCGTTATCGAATTAAAACAGGCTATCTGAGACGTCTATTGTTGGCCATCATGGTGTCAGGCCTGATGTGGTTCTCTCATAGGGAGTGTAGAGCCTTGCTCTTCACCATGATCGACTGTCATCTGTAGAGAATAGTTCACGAGCTTCATTTGTTGGGCTTGGATAAAATAGTTGTCTCATAGACACAATTCTCAAGGCCACCACAAGCTCAGACCAGTGTAAGGCTAAAGTTAGCAGTCCGGCACAATACTCGGCCAGCCGATCCTTACCTCGATCGTCAAAAGTAGAATTTACGCAGTCTTGGATCAAGCCCTTAACAAAAACAAACCGCGGATAAGGCTCATCAACTTCAGGAACTTACACGGACCACTGACGTTAAACCAGGCTGTTACTCCGTAGGAGTGGACTCAAGAACTAGAACAGCGTGTCGCTTCGCATTGGCAAAAACATAGATTGATGGAACTGTTTCAATTCAACAATAACACAGAGGTCTATGAAAGTTCTGAGCAAGTGGCCATTTTTCCCATCTACCAAGGTTGAGTATATGATCTGTGTCTAAATGGACATTGCAGGCAGGATAGAGATCGTTGCAGGGTTGGATCTTAGCGAGACCCGCCTGCCGATGCGACATTCCCCTATTTATCGCCAGCCTTCTTGTTCCTCTTAGGAGAGGAACTCTTGCTGTCATTTTTGGGAGGTCTTGCCGAACTTTGTTGAGAAGAAGTTGTTGCTTTGGAGTTCCATGGCTAGATGACATGATTTCCCCGCTGTGGTCGACCTGACTTTTGTTTACCAATGCCTGATACTGAACTGCCTCTAGGGCTGAGAGATGGCGATATGTGTATAGCCAAGGCACTGCAATTGTCGGGGATCGTAAGCTAGGGGAAGCCATCTTCCCAGACTCTACCCCCGGGACTCGCCATCGCATGAAAAGTGTTTTGTGGCCACGCTTCAACGAACCGTTTAGCTCTATCCCGTGTCCACACACCAAACCCATATCCATTGGGAATCGCGGAAGCCATTCCCAGCTCATGGACAAAGTTCTCGAGATGAGTATTTGCCTTTTTGATGACCGTTTGGAGGCCAATTCTCTACTTGTCAAGGAACCCGATCGTCAAGGCATTGGACGAATAGCGAGATCTTCCAGTGACGGGATCCCTGAGTGCCAAAATCTCCGCCTTTAACTCCTCATCGGGCTTCACGTTGACATCTTTGAGCTTTGGGTCCAGTAGACTGAGAGCAATCCCCCAAACCTTGAGGTCATGCTCTCGAATAAGCTGGGCAAATTTTGGGAAAACACTCTTTCTCTTTTCGAGAATTTCCCAACTAGAGACTCTTGCCATAATTTTGTTCACTCCTCCTGGAGAGGAAGACAGGCCATATGCTATGATAGCAGCAAAGGTCTCAAGCGCCGTTGCGTAGGATGTTGGGGGTAATTGGCTGGCTGAACGTCGTTCATCCCGACAAAGACGCTATTCTCCACAGTCTGAGGGTTTTCTGGGGCAGAGGTCTCGATGCCATGGCTTCAACAGGTGCTTGCCGATTGAAAGGAGGTAATGACCAAAGCATTCTGGAAGAATCGTTGCCTACCAATGAGAACCCAGTGAAACTGATGAACGGAAGATGATCATCTTTGTGACTCTACAACCTAATGAGAGTGGATGTTCTTAAATACACCGGATGCGAGTTTTGTTGTAAAAAAAAGGCTCTTTCACAAACTGAGGACCTATGTTTTGAGGATTGGGACGAGATATAAGTGATGATTGTGTAAGACATGTTGAATATTCTTAGCTCAGGTCATCATCCTAGTCTGATCACACAATAAAAATCTACTTGCTATTCCTGAGGACACCCAAGAACTTTCGAGTTCTGAGTAATGGGAATCAGTATTCATTAGATAGATGTAGTCTCTGTCATTTCCTCCTCAAAGAGGACCTGGCCCGTGGTAGAGCGTATTTCACCCAAATTCTCTTTATCTTTGATAGTCAGGCTCAAAGAAAGGCCAATCATGATGATCCTGTAACCAGACACTTAACTAAGGTAAATAGCTACCTATGTTCTTGTGCGCAAAACATGGCATGAGGTAACTCTAGATGTCAACTCCAATATTCAAGATTACAAACCATGCTCCAATTATTTGTGGTCGACGTGATCTAAAAAATTGTTAGAACCATGAAGGTTGAACAATGAGTTACCGATCGATGGCCTGGCCGGCTGACGCTCAACCTTGCATAACTCTGGCTGCCATGTCCACAGGCACCCACATCATGCTGTCATTCGCATAGCTGAGAGAGATTGGAATTTTCCCCAGAGACTTGGAAGTTTTGGTTAATAAAGCCATTCTGTGAAAGCAAGGGTCAAAGTCTGTCAGCAACTTAACCTTCATCTTCCACCTGACGTAAAGGACCAGACTCCTTACCATGTCTATTCCACACACTCTTCCCTTCAGCCGCCCCTGCCAACTGCCCCAACCTCAAGATAGCAACATCAATCCCTGCATTCCTAACAACCTTCTCCAAGATACAACTCGCGACATGCTTCGACTCCCCATATCCTTGCCGCGCCGGCAGGCTATTGTCCGGATCAAACTCCTCCGGAACTTCAACACTCTCCTGATCCTCGCCACCACACACAGCAGGGTAGTTCAGGACGCTTGCAATAGATGAAATCAAGACAATCCTCGGTCGGCGGGGCGACGCTGCAGCGAAATCAGCGCACCGCTTTGTTCCGGACATCACTCCCTCGATGCTCTCCAGCCTGCTGAAGTTGACTGGCCAGGCATTGAGGATAATCGCGTTGACATACAGCATGATCTCGGCAAACTCAAGCGGCGTGAGGCCAGACTGTGACTGGGAGATATCCCCCTGTAGAGACAGCACCTTGGGATGTGCATGTACGTTGACATTGCCCAGACCACGACCCGAGAAGCTCTGCATCTGCCGATACGGTGCATCAAGTGACCCGTTGAGACAATAGATACCGTCAATACTGATATCCAGCATCAACTGGTGCAGATGCTTCTCCAGACCTTCCGTAGAGCCTATCAACAGCACACAGTTCAGGGGCCTGGCTTCGAAACGAAAGCACCGATGGAACATGGCGGACATTCTTTCCTCACGAGACAGAGGAGAGGGTGACCTCAACGGACTGTCTTCCTTTGGGTTGACTGCTTCCACAAGGTTCTCAATCGTGGGACTCTCATACACCATCCGTGCAGTGCATTTGAGTCTCGACCTGTTGAGCAACTGTGACAGCTGCAGGACTTGGAGCGAGTCCAGTCCGTAGTTGAAGATGTCGGTGAAATCTCCGAGTTTGGCGCTCGTGGTCCCAGCACCTTGTTGAGGGCCTTGCGGACAATGGTGCGAAGCTCGCCGAGTTCCTCTTATGCTTTCCTCTTGGTGCCTCGGGGGCTGAGCCATCCGTTTGTGTTTCCGTCAGAAGTGTTGACAGGAAGATCGGGCTTGCGGTACAAACTTGAGATCTTCTCGTGATATAGCTGATATGTTGCCTGTCTCATGATGCTGCCCTTAGGAGAGCGCTTAAAAGGCTTGTTTGGGTTAGCGACAGCAACCATGGACCGCCAGACCTTGCCGTGAGAGGGCAGCAGTTGGTTAGCGTCCTCGATGCATGTCCAAATGTGGTCAATGAATCTCTCAAAGTCGAGTTGTGCATGCTGCGGGCATGGTTCCAGGATTAATCCCGTCTGCAGGATTAATCCCGTCTGGGACCGTCCAACTCCCACCATCAGAGCTCCTTTGACCCAGGAGTGCCCCTCCACTGCTTTCTCAAAGGGCACCGGGCTGGCCTTCTCGCCATTGCTGAGCACAATGAGGTCATCAACCCGTCCCAGATACCTCCAAGGCCTGAGTTTTATGGGATGTTGCTGATAGAGGTCTTTGGACCGCCCTGATCAAGGTCAGGAAAGTTCTGAAACACATACTGGTAAGTCGGTCCTTGAATCTTCTCGATCACAAGCTCTGCTACGGAGGGATCTCCATCCAGAGGCTCCATGACAACGCCAGCATGAGGGCTCCACTCGAAATACTCCCAATCATGCGAGTCAGTCAAGAGCAGAGTGGAAATGCTGAAAGCCTCGGTGCTCCCCGTGGCGTTAATGAGCGCCGCCACCTTGCTTATCTTGTTTCCACACGACTTCGCAGGGGGTGCACCCCCATAGATGATGCCCTGGACTTCAGAAAGGACGTCAAGGCCATCACGCAGATTGCACACATCCTCCAAAAGAGATGGGACACACGCAACAAAGCTCGGTTTCACCCCCTGTATAGCCTGCAGCAATCCCTCAGCGGTAGGGGGCTTCCTGAGCGGTAAAGAGCCAGTGGCTTTCGGTAGTAGATTGTCCTTAAGAAGAGGATGAGTCCAAAGGCATGGAAGAAGGGCACCGTCCCGAGCATGAGGCTAGTTTCGAAGACTTCGTCATGGTAGTGTCGGCGCCCTGGAGGGGTTGGGAGAGACATCATTTCGGAGCAAGCTCAGAATACACCGGCCTTTATGTAAATGGGCTTTGGGACGCCGGTTGTGCCACTGGAGTGGAGGATAACGACTGTTTCGTTATCGTCAAGTTCAGTATTCCCAATAGGTGACACATGCTTCATATTTTGGGAAGAAAGGAGTTGTCCAACATCCGGAACCTGGGCGACCTTGAAGGGTGCAGGTTGGCGGTGAGATCTTGGGCGAGGTCCTTGTAGTCTGGGTTGAACATGAACTTTGTTGCATCGTGCCGAGTTCAGAAGAATGCTTGTCGCCTCCTGGGAGTTCCTTGGAGAGATCAAGAAGCTCTGTACCCAGTGTTAGCCCCTGAACGTTGCAACATTTCTCAGCCCATGGGGGTGTGTTTACCTTGTAGCCCAGCTTTAACAAAGCCAGCATCACTATGGATACCTGATGTCGTTAATACCAGTGTATCCCACAACTTCGTCTACTGAGCCAAGGGCAAACACCTCTTCTATCCAGACGGCCAAGATATTGACAGCCCTGGACAACTGGAGCCAAGTGAAACTGTGCCAGGTTGTGGTCTTTGCTAGATCACTGTCTGATGGGGTTTTGACCAAAACATTTTGGGGAACTTCACAAGCAAGACGGTCGACGACGACAGTGAGAGAGAGCATTGGGAAGATTGAGTGAAGATAGCGCTATGGACATGCAGGATATCAGTGGAAACTCGCTTGGTATGAGAGTCATCATGAATCCATGGAGTTGAAGGAGAGATATATCTGTAGGGAGGTAACATGAAGGCCGATCTCCTGGACAACTCCCGATGCCATTTGGGGCCAGGTCTTCCCCGGTGCCGCGGCCTATGGCCGCATGCTTCCATCTCAGTGTCCGTTTACCTGCAGTTTAAGATTAATATTGGTGTTGTACGTCGACAGCACGACGCTCGTGAAGGATCCGAGCTGCCTACGCCGTGCCACGATCCATGCCGCAAAGAAAAGTCATTAGATTGGATGCATGCGGGGTCTTCACCGTCCCGCGGCGGCGGTCCCCAATCACACGGGAGTCTTCGCAAGAAGTCTTAGTCTAAGCGCTAGTCCCAACGTCTCGAAGCGTTTGATGTGTGATTGTTTGTGATGAGGGAGTTTGTACAACGATGCAACATAGACTGAAGATGATCTGTGAAAAAGCTCGGGATAAAACTGGCTGAAGATGATAAAGAAGGAAAATCCGACACTCAGGGATATTCTTGAGAGTAGACAGAGTAGATATGGCTTCATATCAGTGTCGTGGTTATGGAAGGGCACTTGTAAAATAGATATCGAAGACTTTTTGAAATCACGCATAACGCGTGCATCCGCGAACGTGATAACCCAAGATCGTACCTAAAAAGCAAAATCTTCAAAAACGGCAACCGCCAAAAATGAAACGGGCTAAACCAAAATCTTACCACACAGGCCCCTCTCAAAACGTCGGCGCCATCTTCCTCACGTCCTGACTCCTTCCTCTAACCTCACTCAGGGAGCGGCTCCCCCTGTTCACATTCCCCGACACTACACTAACACCCGTCCCCAACTTAAACGCCCTCAACGACCCGGTACTCAATGCTGTTCTATGCGCCTGTGCTTCGCCCCCACGTCCGTCACCAACAATACTACTACCCGCGTGCGACACAGGCACAGGCACACTCTTCACGCTCACTCCTCCAAGACTTCTGCGTGATCGGCTGCCACTGCCGCCGGCACTGCTCAAACTTGAACCCATCCCGGCGCGTAACGCTGCCGCTGCCGGCAACGGCGGGACAGAGCTTCCTCTTGTGGAGGAAGGAGGGGACGTGTTGGAGCGGGAGCGAACATTGAGTTTGCTCATCATGGCGTTCATGGCGGTAGTGGGATCGATTGCAATGGGGAGTCCGGGCGGAGGAGTGGGCGGAGAACGCACGCCGATACTGGCTTTCCTACCATGCAATGGTGTGCCTGCAGGATTCCCAGCGACATAATTAGACTTCGAGAGTTTTGACACCCTCTCCAGCGTCAGCGCGCGCAAGGCATCTGTCGTGGTAGGCCTTGTCGGTGTTCTTTCTCGCGAACCCGAGCTGGAGGGCGGCGTAGGCGGCCTTCGATCGGCACGCGGATGACTTGCGGCGGCGAACTGTTCCTGCAGCTGCTCGAACGAGAGCTGCATCGGCGGCAACTTGCTCAGCCGACGGATGGACCGCATATTTGCGTCAATGAAGCTTGACATGGCGCGAACGGCAGCCATGTTCTCGTGTGTGGCCATGGTATTGGTGTCGGCGGGCGGTGGTGCAGCTGCCCTGGCCCGGTGAACATCGTTCAGCGTCTGAGGAGCAGGTCCTAGCTTGGGCACGCTCCGGATGCTCGTCTGGACATGCCTCATAATTGTGTCGAAGTCCACGGTCTGTCGCTTCTGGGCGGGGACAAAAGCCGGGGGAGCATCAAGCATAGCTTCGTGGGTGAGAACGAAGAAGGAGCCGTCCCTGATCTTGGTCCTCACAAGGTTCCAGCGAGCACGAGCGGGATTGCGCTCTAGCTCGGGCTGATAGACCCTGAGCCGAGCAAGCTTGTTGTAGAAGATCTCGAGCCGCCTTGCCATACGCTCCAGCGTTTGCATGAGGAATGTGGCGAGAACGGCGACCTTTTGGGTATCGCTCTTTGCGCTCATGGTGGCAATACTATCGAAGGCATCCATGCCGTGACATGCTTCTTCACGGATGTCCTCGAGGAGCTCGATGTCGAGTTCCACGCTCTTCGACGCGTAGTTGAAGATGCCCCGTTCAGCAAAGCGCACGTTGCTGCTGTTGTCGCTGACGAGCTGGCCAACGAGGGCGACTTCTTGTGATGTAACGACTGCATCCGGCGACGTCTTGGCACGGGCAATGATGCCAAGGACGTCTGGGAGTCGAGTATCGGCTCCTGGAGCAGCGGCGTCTGCCAGGGTGAAGGACAGCTTGAGGACCAGCTCCTGCATCTTGGGCCCGAACAGCGCCGAGAAGCCGTTCTGGAGAAGGCGGGACTGGTAATCGTAGAACATGCGAACGCCGAGACCGATGTTGACGAGATGTTCACGAGACCAAACGTTCTCTGAGCCCCTGAAGTAGCTGTCACTCGTGCCGTCGTCACCGATGCCCAAGATTTCGTACATCTCGAAGCGATGGGCAACCAAGGTCTCCACGGTGGTCCTCAGGTATGCCGCCCAGAGGTCGTAGAGCTCCGAGAGTTCAGTGCAGCCATGGAAGTCGGGCTTCGATGCCAGAGGCCCAACATAGTACTTGGTGAGCAAGCTGCTGACCTCGGGGTTGTTGGTGTGTGCAAGGTTGTCAAAGGTCTTGGAGCAGTCAACGCCTGCGTTGGACTGGATGATGAGGGTACCGCCAGGGTGCAGCGGGCAGAAGTTCGTGACATCGTAGACGTTACCGTGAACAGCAATCCACATACAGCCGCCAGGGCGATGCCCCGTCTGACGAGCGAGTTGCGACAGCGGGATCGTAGGCACATTGCACGGAAGAGGCTTAGGTGTCATGAAGACGTCCAGCATAATCCTCCGCTCGGCAAAAGCCTTGTTAATGATGACATCGGCCGTCTCCATGGCAGCGCTGCAGTGGTTGTAGATGGCCTTGCGAATGCCGTTCATGACGCTCTCGAACACTCCCGTCGAGCCACAGATGTATAGGTAGCCGCCCAGGCCACCCTGCTTCTTCGACATCACGAGCTCGGAAACGATGGCAGCTTGTTCGACAATGACAGCATCGATGTAACGAGGAGGCATCTCCTTCTCGATGAAGTCGCGAGCCCGCCTGTCGTACACCAGGCCTCGGGTATCGCGAGAGAAGGCAACGTGGACCTCCAACAAGCCAGCGTCAACATATTCTCGTAGCTCTTGTTCGTAGCAGAACTTGTTACGGCTCTGCACGCCAAGGAACAGGATGTCTCTGCCAGCTGAGTTGGGCTGAGAGGCAAGACGGGCCTGCCAGAAGCTCCTAAATGGCGCAATGCCGCTGCCACCCGCGAAGTAGGCGCATGGCGCGGCTCGATTGATCGGCAGTTGGAAGTTCAGCGGCCGAGACACGCCAATGAGGATGTCCTCATCTGTCTCGATCAGCTCGTCGCTGGACGAAAGGAAGGGATTCAGGAACCCGCTGCCAACACCTGCGCAGGTCACATCTGCGTCACCGGCGAAGGTCGAGCACAGCTTATACTCTGCGCGGGAGACAGTCAAGTCGACGGTCGAGGGCAGCAGTTCCTGCGAATAGTTCGAAATGGAGTAGGTCCTGGGCACCTCCACGGAGATGAGCTCCGTAAGCCAGGAAAGATCACCTGTGAGATCAAAGGCGCGGCCCCAGATGCGGGGATCGGTCTCTGCAACAGCTGCTTGCAAAAGATCACCAAGTGTGCCGCGAACTGGCCACTCAGTCGTGGCCAGGACCTGGAGAACCGTTTTTGAAGAGGCTCGGAGCATGTCGTGGATTTTGAGAGCGAGCTCCTTCGTGATAGGAGCAAGATGCCCCCGTCGAAGGATGTCCTTGACGGTGAGCCGGGGAGTTGTGGAGGTGCGGAGCACAGCACCCAGATGTCGGGCGAACCGCTTCCATTGCTCGTTCAGGGAAACAGGAGTGTCCAAGTAGTCGGCAAGGCCCAGGGCGGCAGCGACCTTCGCACACTCTCCCCAACTGTTCAGAGGCATGACGGCAAGTCGATCGCCAGGCTGCCATGTAATGCCTGTGTTGGTTAGGTCGAGCGTGACCGTGGCGATAGACCTGTTGGGGTCGTCATCGACAAAGGAGCGGCTAAGGATCCGCGAGCGGTACCGGCATTCCTCAAACGTTCCTCGAATCTCGTGCGGCTCGATCGTCATTTCACCACGGTATGGCTCCAGTCGTTCCTTCATCGCCTCGGAGAACTGCCTGTGAGTCACCTCCCACGGCCTGGCATTCTTATCAGGGGCTCCTGACAGACCATTCGTCTCGGTACGGCCGGTCTTGCTGGCAATTTCGAGAATGCCAAAGACCTTGTAACGGTGAGCACCCAAAAATCCCCTTTCGCCCGTGTACGCTTCCAAAATTCCTTCCCAAACGCCCAGGAGCCTGGGGTCTCCCGTCTGTTTGATGAAGTCGGGAACGCTGTAGTAATTCTCAACTGCAGCGATGAAGGCCCGAAGATTTGTCGGCAGCCAGGCACGCAAATGGAGACCTTCCCTCCCAAGAAACGAGTCGTAGCGCTTGCGCTGAAGGAAGGCATCCATAAGGAGGAATGGAGGGAACTGCAAGCCGGATGCGGCTGGGCAACGCCGGCTAAGCGGTGCCGAAAACTTGCCCCATCGGATCCATTGGTGACCGGCGACGTAGTTTTCGCCGCTGCTAGGGTTCGTGTTGATGCTTGCAAAGGCCGTGGGCATACGCTCAAGTATCTCCTTCAGTCGGATCAGCTCCCGCAAGAGGCCTTCAACATCCTTGTTCATCACGCATTCCTGGCAGGCAGCGATAGCGTCGGGGCCGTGCTGAAAAGAGGCTGAAGTCTCTGCACAACCCTTCTGGAAGGCCATCTCTGTTCTCTCACCGAACATGGGCCAGCGCATCTCCATGTTGTCGAACCGGCCAACGTACGGGTAACTCGAGTTGGGGTCCTTGATCTTCATGTTGAGGGAGGATTGATCATAAAAGCTCAAGAAAGGAATGGCACGGCCAAGACGTCTCGAAATCTGCCAGTACGGGAGAGCGATGCAACGAGGAATGCGCACCAATTCCTCTCCCAGATCGTCGCCCATCTCACAATCCGGCCGATACTTCGTATTGTTGACTGTGACGCCCTCGTGACCGTCATTTTTATCCTCGTACCGATAAATATGGCAGAGCATGCCCAAGGCAACGACGGCGGCCCAGAGTGCCTGGTCGGGGATGACGTCCTCCGTACCCTCCACAAGAGGCAGTGCTGCAATGGTTTTCCTGACCATACCCCTGGCAACAATGCCCGGCATGCGCTCGCAGAGGTCGGACCAAATACGGCCGGGGGAGTTTGCGAGAGCTGCAGGGGCCTCCTCGTAATCCGGAGGACAGAAGCCATGCTCAGCGCTGAGATACCCATCCTTCCAACCAGTACGTGGGCCAATTTCCTCTGCCCTAATCATAACCTGGCGTGCGGGTGCTCCAAGTGCCAGGGCGAGGAGACTATGGTCGTCGGCGTTCAGGTGATCCACATTTCTCGCGGAGGTGAACTCGCTCGGGTGGGGGGTGTCGCGGTAGAGGATCTCATTGATGGACTTGCGTTCTCTGACCCATGATCAGTAGAACGCTTCTTAGAGGGATCAGATGTGTTTTTCCATACCTCATCCGCAGCCATTCTTCCGTGTCAACACCACGCGGGATCTAAGTGGTCGGTAGCGTCAGCTACGTTGCCTCACATGGGAAAGAGGACTGGAATACATACACCAAAGGCCGCATGAATATCGCCCGGTTGACAATAGCCCGAGAAAGCGCAGCCACGAGGGCCTATTCTGCTGCTCGATCTGCTGTGGCTAGCAGCTGATGCAGCAGGGCATTGGCCGCCGGACCTGCCGGACACTGAACACGACCGAATAGACATCGCAAGACTCCACACTCTGTGTGGATCGAATTAAAACAATAGACAAAGAAGTAGGGCCTCCAGGGCACTTGAAAACAGAACTGAAGGTTACCAGCAGGTATGGCAGGATGGCGGTATCGGTCGGCCGTGGGAGAACAAGCGAGGAACCATTGCAGTTCAATGACTTATACGACGACCCGGCATTGCGTCTTAAGCAATCAGGGTTGTCGCCATCCCCTGTCAAATGTCAATAGAAACTCTGCGACCCGCATATCGACGTCGTCACAATCCAGGAGAGCGTCTCCAGGGGTTATGGTTAAAATTAGCAAAGTGTCAAGCTTGAGCCATTCAAGCTTCTTTGGCTTCTGGGGCCGATTTCCGAGTTGGGACAAAAGCCCGGCAGAAGTGTTTTTTTCAGCCCTGTCTGAAACTAGCCATCGTCCCATGTGCCGGCACGCTGGTGGTTGGGATCATCGGTTGGCATGTTTCGAGTGCGTCGACTCGAAGAAAGATCACTGGCGTTGCGATGCCAAGGTTTCAAGTTGTGCTGCCGCGTCAGGAATTCGGACGCGCTTTCTAAGGTTGCGGGTATGTGGGTCGAGGAGCTCGGCCGCCGGCCAATCATCGCTTGCGGGTTGGGTCGAAAAATCTGTCAGTGCGAGGCTGCGTCAACAGGCCTTCTCGAAGCTCTCCCAGGTCGGGTACATCACAGCAGCTCACTTGCAGCTTACGACGCCGAGATATCCTTAATCTCGTGAGAGTCTTGGGGCAACGGAGTCTTGCATTTCGCTGAAAATTCTTGACGTTACGTTTATCGGCCATAGAGTCTAACAAAAACGGATGTGCTTCCAGTGCTTTGAATCGGTCGGAAAATCATCAGCCCACTTGCCGTCTGTCCAAACACCACCCAAGCAGCCAAGAGTTCCAGACGCCCCAGGTACACGTCATCCAAGCAATTGCGGCAGGCCATGTTGAAAGAGCAAAGCGAAGCCTAGGTTGTTTCAATCCAGATCACGCTGTTTCATTGTTGGTTGAAAGCTTTCCGGTGCATTAGTCTCAGAAAGGGCAGGATGTCGATGTCACGGGCCGTTCCGGCCCCTCCGGCACCTGCTAAAGTTGCAAGCTCCCACCCAACCATAACAAATAGTTTCAAGGGCGTGTAGCTCATTTGGTAGAGCGCTCGCTTAGCATGCTTCAATCCATGCGAGAGGTACTGGGTTCGATTCCCAGCTCGTCCATAGCAATTTTTGCTGCTTTCTTTGTTTGCCAGCACTTGCAGTGCCGGTCTGAATGTAGTGCTTTGGAATAATTGCTGATGCGTAGAACCTATTCTGGCCGTTTTTTATCAGTAGACAAAGAAATAGGGATGTGGTGACTTGCAGACAATGAAGAATAGAATAGGGGTGTATGGTCTGGCGTTTCAAGTTTTCTTAGACTCCTCATTCCATTTTGTTACATATCGGTAGGTTGCAAACCTCAGTTATCATGTTGACACTACGTTACCCATTGGGGTAAGGTTAATGTTACGGCGGGTAGTGGTGGTTGGCAGCTGCCCCGCAGACGGCGTAGCAGCGGGCCAATGGGAAGGCCTCGAGTGGAGTCAGGGGGACCAATCAGAAGGAGAAGCGCAGGTATCGCAGTTCTCGCACCACGATCAGCTGCGGTAACTGCGAGAAAGCCATCATGAAGGCCCAAATAGGCAATGGTAACAAGGCAGGCATACCCACGGCTTCAAATATAAATATGTATATAGAATCACTGCATCCCCCTGAGCCATGACAATGACTCCTCAGTTAGCAATAGAAACAGTTGTAAACCAGCAACTGGTGACCGTGTAAGCCACATAAACTACTGTGTGAGGACCTCAGTCCCTCAGGTTCTACAACCTGGCCACTACCTTCGAACCCACCTCAGGAGGTTGTGGAATCGTCACAGTTAAACTTAGGTTTTGAACGTATGTACATATTGCAAGATGGGCATCTTTGGAGTTTTTCTCAAGGGGGATGCTCACTCCAATCACCAAAAAAGACAGCTGTCAGATGGTCTTCCACGACGGAATTGAGGAACACACTGCTGGAAGGCTCTGCTCAGCCCAAGGGTTGCCAACGGATCGACTCCTGTCTGGATTCTTCAGTCATCAAGTTTGGAAAGGCCCACGGAGTGCCTAAGAGAATCCCGGACTGCTTAAGACATCGTTGTAGTAAACGTTGAGGCAGCGCACACTGGGCCGACGCCGAGATACCTGTTCGTGGAAATAATCAGTGCCAGGTAACCCTTACGGGATCAGTTAGCAACACTTATTCCGCTCGTAGTTTTCCTAGGCCATCATTGCTATCATCAGTTTATGAAAACTATACAGTCTTAGACATTTTTATCTTGATTCTGCCTACTTTGAAACTTTTAGACGAGCGCCGTGATCTCTTTGTTCCGTTGTTTGTTTGACCCCTTCCTCCTGTCAGCCGCTGCTGTGGGCGGTGGAAAAGATCCGTTAATAGCAGACGGTGAGCAAACCAGGAAAGACCACCCCGCACTGTTTCTCTGGGCTGCCCCTCTTCGTTGCCCCGCACCACATGTCACCATAGAAAGGCACGCAACGCGACGTCTTATCAGTTCCACACCCGAAATTTTGGTCGAAAAAAATTTAGCTGCCGGGTTCCCTCTCTGTTACCCGTGCCTCCGACCCCGAACAACACCTTTTTATTTTGCTCTTCTATTTCCCCTTACCTCTGCTTCTTCTTGTCTTCATTTCTTATATTTGATACCCCCTTTTTTGTGAAAATACCAATTAGAGAGAAGATGGATAAGCAGAGGTTGGCCACACTCCTTCAGGAGTCGCAAGTTCGTGAGTCGAATCCCTCCCACACCTTTGCGTCTGATCGGCAGTCGCACGCACTGCTCTTTCACGTCCACACAAATGGCTAACTCGATGTGCTACTTTAGCCAACACCAAGAACCTTAAGGCTGTCACGTCGGAGCTGCAGAAGAACTACTACTCCCACCCCGAGTCTTTGCTTCTCCTCATCGAGATCGTCGCGACCCATGAAGACCTCAATGTGAGGCATCAGGCCGCCGTGCAGGCCGCTCGCTTGGCGGTCAAGCACTGGGAGAGGATTCCCAAGGAGCAGAAGAATGCTGTGCGTCAGCATCTCGTTCAGGCCACGATGAACGAGCAGACCCCTCGCACCCGGCACGCGAATGCGCGCTTGCTGGCTTCGATCGCTACCATTGACCTCGAGGAAGGGGAATGGGCCGACTTGATCCCAGCTCTCTTCAACCTGGCCACAAGCAACGAGGTTGCTCAGCGTGAGGTTGGCTCGTACATTATCTACAGCATCCTGGAGGAGAACCCCGTCGCTTTTGGCGACCACATCACCCAACTCCTTGAGCTATTCAGCCACACGCTGCGCGATCCCCAGAGCGCTGACGTTCGGATCAACTCCATGATGTCAATTGGCTCCATGCTCATGCTCTTTGAGCCTCTGGAGGAGGAGGAGCAGGTTAAGGCGCTTCAGTCGCTCATCCCCTCGATGGTTGAAGTCCTCAAGGACGCCGTTCAGGGTGGCGACGATGAGAAGACGAACCAAGCCTTTGAGGTCTTCCAACAATTCCTCGCCTACGAGTCTGCCCTCCTCGGCAAATACCTGAAGGATCTTGTCCAGTTCATGATTGACCTGGCCGCAAATACCCAGGCTGAGGATGACGTCAGGAGTCTGGCGCTTTCCTTCCTTGCGCAGACTGTCAGGTACAGGCGCATGAAGATCCAGGGCATGAAAGACATGGGCAAGGAGCTCACTCTCAAGAGCTTGTTTATCCTCACCGAGATTGGTGACGTTGAAAACGAGGATGACATGGGCCCTGCGAGGGCAGCCCTGGCCCTGCTCGACCAGCTGGCCACCGATCTACCCCCTCGTCAGGTCATCGTCCCTCTTCTTGACGCCCTCCCCAAGTTCGCCACCTCCAGCGAGGCTGGTTACCGGAAGGCTGGCATTCTTGCCCTCGGTACCGTCTGTGAGGGTGCTCCGGAGTTCATCGCCTCCCAGATCAAGGGTATCATGCCAGTGGCCCTCAATCTTCTCAACGACGCTGACATTGGCGTCCGTCACACCGCTCTCATTGGCATTGCTCGCCTGGCCGAGGATCTTGCCGAGGAGATTTCTGAGTACAACGAGCCCGTGATGGCTGCCCTCGTGAAGAACCTCCAGGCTGCTACTGAGCCGACCGCTGACCCGAAGCTGGCTAAGAAGAACATCGAGATCATCCGCTCTGTTTGCGGTGCTCTCGATGCCATGTCTGAGGGCTTGGACTCTGACTTCCTCAAGAAGTATTCCCATGAGCTTGTCAGCAATATTGGCTCGCTGATCAGCCATGAGGACTACAAGGTCAAGGTTGCCGCTTCTGGCGCCATCGGTGCCATTGCCGAGGCCCTTGGCGAGGACTTTAAGCCGTACTTCGAGGAGACCATGCGTGCCCTGGGTCCCTACCTTGCGGTCAAGGAGACCGAGGAGGACTTGGCGCTGCGTAGTGGTGTGTGCGATTCCATCGGCCGCATCGCTGCCGCGGTTGGTCCTCAGGCTTTCCAGCCCTACGTTGTGGACCTCATGCGCTCCAGCGAGGAGGCCCTTCACCTGGACAACACTCGGCTGAGGGAGAGCAGCTTCATCCTCTGGAGCTCTCTTGCCAAGGTCTACGAGAAGGAGTTCGCCCCTTTCCTCGAGGGTGTCTTCACCGGTCTCTTCCAGAGCCTTGAGCTCGAGGAGGAGGAGATCAAGCTCACCCTCAGCGAAGATGAGAAGGGCATCGTCGGCACTGAGGAGGAGGTTATCACCGGCGGCAAGAAGCTCAAGATCAAGAATGCTGCTGCTGATGAGGAAGACTGGATGGATGACGATAGCGATGACGACGACTACGAGGATTTCGGCATTTCCGCTGAGGCCCTTGAAAAGGAGGTTGCTATCGAAATCCTGGGTGACATCGTCACCTACGCCTGCGGTCCCGACGATATCGCGCGCTATCTCGAGAAGGCGGTCGAGAGCGTCTCCAACCTCGTCGATCACAGCTACGAGGGCTGCCGCAAGGCCGCCATTGCGACCCTGTGGCGCTCGTACGCGCGTGTCTGGCAGCTCATGGAGCAGGAGACCGGCACCAGCTGGGAGCCTGGTCTGCCCCTGAAACAGACCCCGACTGTCACTCTTGTCAAGCTCGGCGAGATTGCCGCCAAGGCGACGCTGTCCCTGTGGCATGAGGAAAGCGATCGGTAAGTTCGTTCCGCTAGCAATATTCGCTACCTCATCCCATGCCCAACATGATGAGCATAATGCGCTATTACCCAGCTCACTCAGACGCAACATTGCGGATGCTGAGGACGCGTAACTGTCACTTTCTGATTGGTCTCCTATTTGTTTCATTTCTTTTGCATTCGCCCATCTTGGAA
>JAAFKN010000127.1:0-20563 GCA_011800035.1 Thermochaetoides dissita | reverse complement strand
GGTTCGGATCTGACAGCACTGGGTGGTAGGAAGGGGGGTTCTTTGTGACTGCGGTAATTAAGAAGAAAGGTATCGAAAAGATTATTAAACCGGAGAGTGAAAGAGGGAACGACGGGCGGGAATGCGATGAGGTTGGTCGGGTTTTGGTGTTGAAAGTTGTCTCGAAAGTTGCCAACTCAGACACACAGCAGCTGCGCGCCCCTAATTCATGGCCAAAAGTGATCCGTGCTCCCAATTGAGGCCACGAAGTCTCACAGCCAGAACAGGAACAGCCCCAGTCCGGCTCGCTGCAGGGACCCCCCGGGCCGAGATCGTGCCAGACGCTGGTTGGCCGATCAGAGCAGAGAGTGGGTCCTTGACAGGGATCAGACTTGGCATCCTATGCCTTGCGCCTGCTTATCGATAAGACTGAGACTTCGATCCTCTCAGCAGTATTAAACTTCAGTTCAAATTGAAGGATTGGAAGCTTTGCTCACGAGGTTCTAGCCTTGATTTCGTCAGTTGGAAGAGCCTGCTGAATGATAGTTGACTCGTTGTTTTTCTTCCTTCAGTGTAACGCAATTTGGAAGCTTGATTGTGGTTTTACTGCTATTTTGACTCTCATCATTGGCCTTCCTCTAACCAGCACAGGTCGTCAGTTGTGCATGAGAGAAGAGATAGAGATAAAGAACGACGTTGTTGATTCATGGATCAGCTCAGCACTGATTATTGGTCTTGCTGAGAGCAAACTTAGGTAACCTCCAAAGTTTTCAAGTAATTGGAGGTGTGTGGCTGGAATAGATGAGCTAACAACGAACCTTTGATAACGCAGCACTTTAAAAGCAACGGAAGGTCGCACGTATCAGCCTCGAAGTTGTCTGACGATCTTCATGTATGCCATCTCGGATATTTTTTTCAATTGGGGATCAACTTATCACTGTTTAAGTTCTCAGGTCTCCAAGTGTTCCTCAGTTATTAAAAGTATCAATGCCCAAACTGTCATCCTGGTAAGAGATCGAGGTTGCCAATGTACTTTGTTGTGTCTGAGCTAGCCATTTACTCTTCAACGCTGTAATCAAAATATTTTGATTCAACTATTACAAGCAGGAAGCCGGCCGGGTGCTTTAAGCCCATCATCAAGGGAATCTCATGTCCAGATTTTTCAAACCCCCTGGTACAATGCTTTCCCAGTGAATGATAGCTTGCTCGTCCATGAATTGACTCGTAAATAATTGGAAAGTGACATTAAGCATGAAAAGGCTTACTCCAGGCAAAACGGTTGCCTCGAACTAGTGATTACGGTGATGAGGAAAATAGGCCTCCCACTGATCAGGAGAGCATGCTCATTCCCAAGAAGCCCAAGAAATTGGGAGCTGTGGTATAACCAAGCGCCGTTTCTTCAAGTTCCAACTTCTACCTCAGTCAATGAAGAGATACGGAATTAGACGTTGGCTTACTCGGGATTCTCTCAACAGCTTGTCACGACCAACTACTGGAGTCTCATCACAAGCAACATACAAGAACACAACCATCCTATGTAGATAAGTATCCAACACGCACACAGAAAATCTCCAATTCGTTAGACTAGGTATATGCCAGGCACAACTAGCAGTGCATTGAGAGATACAGGATTGAAGGAAAAAAATATAGTTAGTCAGTAGGAAAACACACCGGCCTAAAATGAAAACCCTCCTCCAAGTCCCGCCCTATACAGACAGACATAGACAGTAACAAGATCAAGAAAAACACAGCCCTTGATTCCAGCCACTAAAAGACTTCCTAGTAGCTTGATCCCATTCCTACCAACACGTCGTCCAACACTCCCTCTTCAACTGTACTTTGTTTGTTTTGTTTTGCTGGAACCCTTCCCCGGCCACCACCACACCTGAGACTCCTCTCCCCTTTCGGCGCAACAATGCCAAATCAAATAAAGACACCAAAATCAAGCAGCATCAGACACAAATGCGACCTGCCCACTGGGCAATCAAATGTACACGTTATGGTCTGGTATGGTCAAAAACATATGACGAAAGGCAAGTTTGAGGTGTTAGGTAGAAAGTAGAACTTCGGCACATGCGAATAGCCAAAGCAAGCAAGGTGAGATAGCTAGGTAGGTGGGGGTAGGGGATGCAAAGAAAAAAGCTTAAGGGAGTGACGACGAGTCGATGATGAGGGTCAAGGGTATTGCAAAACTAGAATTTAGGAACCGATGACGCCCTTCGAGGGAGGAGAAGTAAGACCAAGAAAAACACCGGATTGAATTCGGATAGGGGGTATGATCAATCGAAAACCAGTGGACTAGTAGAGTATAGAAACACGGGTACAGAGGTGACATGACATATGAAACAGCGACCAAAAAAGACAAAAGCAAAAACAAGAGAAAAAGAAGCTAAACAACGAATGATAGGTATGCGCAAAGATTCAAGGCAATTCCGTCCTCCTTTTTCTTTCGCACCTTTCCTTCCCGACCTGATGCTTACTTGCTTCGTACTCCGCCGGTATCAACGGAAGGGAGGAAAAAAAAACAGGATAGGAGAAATAGAAGTAAGAATCAAAAGGGGTAACACCCGCCTGCCAGACATATACCAAACTCCCCAAGGCACTTCCAGAAGAAAAATCCTTTTTCACTTTTTTTATCTCCCCAAGTCGAGCCCGATTCCATGCTTCTACTCATCCTCTTTTCTGTGAGTGTTCCCCATGGTGTGTTGTAAAAGAGCACTAAAGGGTATAGTGGAGGCAATTTGATGACTCTATTGATCCAGGGGACCAGCCTTGTGTTTGAAGCAAATCGGCTCGACGCTGTATCTGTGTAAAAGAAAAGCTCGAGTTGGCGATCCTGCTCGTCAAGGCATTGTTTTAGCCGGGGTATTAGGTAGAGGTAGCCATGGCGTGTCTACACCAGGTATGCTTTGCGAACAAACGACCGAGAAAAAAGAACGCCTTCGCTATGTCGAGCCTGGGGCGATGGAGGAAGTGGAACGGAATTTTTGTGTTTTTCGTCGGACGGATAAAAAGAAAATGAGACGGTTAAAGAGTGACATCCAGAACCAGGCTGACGTCACGCACGTTCGGACTAGCCAGGTCTTCTAGGACGGGGATGAGGTCGAGCAGCTCATTGTCGTGGGCATCCGAGAACCAGCTGCTGATAGGAACCGCATGTTGCGGGTGGAAGATGTATGACGTTGGCGAGTTGTCGATGATGATGGTATCCTTCAGGTCGCGGCCGACCTGAGACAGATCCTTGACGTAGTTGCCTTGGTGGTTGTAGCAGCTCTCACGGAATAGCCGGTGGTGCACAACCTTGTGGACATCCAGCTGGTCAAGGAGTGGATCACCATACTAAACCAAAGTTAGTGATTTCCTGGATACACACGAAGGGGGTATGGAACATTCCTTGGCAACCGACGCGGTGAAGACGACAACCTCGTAGAGTTCACCGACTCTCTTCATGAACTCGTCGACACCGGGTCTCTTGATAACATAGACATTATGATAATTGCCTTCAATTTCCACTGGTATTGTGAAGTCAGCTTGGTGGAGCATCTGGTCAAAGTTAGCTTCATGTTCGTCATATAGAGCATTATCAGACGGAGATTCTCACCTTGAATGAGCTGTGGACGAGCGTCTCGTCCAGGTCAAGAACTAGACATTTGCGGCCTTTAAGCTCAGGAGCCTGAGGAGGAAGAAGGTACTTCCGAGGCTGCTCCGATGGACTCTCAATCAGGTCAGAAGTAGGGGGATTAGGTACTGGAGGTCCTGGAGGTGGTAGCGGGATCCGGGGCACGATCTCAACAGCATCGGTTTCACCATCCTTCTCCGCCTCATCTGGTAGCTGCTGCTGCTGCTGTGGCTGCTGCTGCTGTGGCTGTTCCTGCTGTTCCTGCTTCGATTCAATCGGCTCGGCATCTGTCATGGTGATATCGCCCTCGGCATCCTTCTCTGGGACAGACTCCTCCACCTTCTCCGGCTCCGTGCTGGAAGCCTTCGGTGACTCCACCGAGATGACGGGATTGCTTGCGCCGTGGTTAACGAGCGTAGTCTGCTTCGACTCGTTGTCCCGATCGCCGCCAACCGTAGACTGATCCTGAGTGCTTGCACTGGAGACCCGTTTTCCACTCTTAGAGCTAGACTTAGGCATGAGACCCTGCTGCGAGATCGGCTCTTTCTCAGAAGGTTGAGTCTTGCTTCCCGAAGGCTGCTCCGACGGCGTTGCTCTTCCCCGACTGGCAGTAGCTGGTCTTTCAGGGATCTTCTCGAGCTTGTGGTTCGGCTCGGGATCAGTGTCGAGGCCATTGGCAGAGTCAGGGACGCCGCAGCACCCAAAGAAAGCCAAGAAACTGCCTTTCTTCTTCTTAGGCCCAACGGCAGGTGAACCGAGCTCTGAACTCTCTGGCGTTGCTGTTGGTCCTGTCCCAACGCCCAAACGGTTACTAGACGTGCTGCCATTGCGTTTCCGCCGCAACATACTACCTCTCGACTCCCTGGACTGGGCGTCGGTGCTGTCTCTGGGGTTCGCACTCGCGCCACTGAAACCGGTCGCTGTCGGAGAAGGCTGGTTCTTCTGGGACCTGGATGAGCCAAGGAGACCACGGGAGCGCTTGGGAGCAGGTCCATCATCGGATGTGCGGAAGTCTTTCTCCTTTGTGCTTCCTGAGGCCGATTGAGGCCGCTGCTCCTTGTTCCGCGGCATCTTTGCAGAAAGGAGAATCGGATGGTACTAATTGAAAGGTGTCTGGAGTCGGCGCACTGTGGTCAGTAAAGGCGCAGCTCGAGAGGAAGCAGATTGCGGCGCGCCAAGGCCCTGGGATGCTTGCAGTCGGCGCACAATGACACCGGTTGGGCAGCCAAAAGTAGCGGACTTGCGGCTGACCAACTCACGCTGGAGGGCGCACAAGTGATTCAGAAAAGCAAGCTTCGGTCGGGCGTTGCGCGATGCATTCCCTCGAAGAGCCGGCGAAAAGCAAAGGGGAGCTCGACGCTCGATAGGGACCGAGTCGACGCACCTTTGTGAGTCCCAACAAAGTGAATCCTAGAAGCAATCCTCCGGCGCAGGCCAGGCCCCTATTTTAGAGCGGAGTCTGACCGCTGGTTCCCTTGTCCTCCGCCGCCGGGTCGCAACCACCACACGCAAACCGTAATTGCCCGCCGTCGAGACTCGAGAAGGCACTCTGAGCAAGAGAAGTCGACTGTGTCGCGGCAGGGCTCGAAGGCGTCGCGACAGGTTAAGTAATCAATGCAGGTCGGGAAATTGGCGCGCAAAGGGCGGGCTTGGGGAAGGGGAAAGGGGACCGAGCACACACGGCTAAGCGTGGAGAGGTCAGGTCTGGATTTTGGGAGAAGCGACAAGGAGCTAAAAGAAGGGCAAAAAACCAGGAGCAAGCAAAAAGAAACAAAACAACAACGAGGCGCCGATCGAAGAGGAGCCAAAACCGACGACCAGCCCGATGGCTGAGCGGATGGTGTTGAGGAGAAAGAGGAGGGCTTGACGGGCTGATGAGAGAGGTTGAGAGGGCGTGCAGCGTGCAGCGTGTGCAAGGCGCAAGCGAGATGATTGCCTGGAAGGGTGATAGGCCGGGCACTGGGGAGCAGCGCAACCATGCCTAAGCCCAGAGCGGGATAGCCGCTTGCCTTACAGAGATTAGCCAGGGCGGCCAGGCAAGCACAGCTGGGACTGGAGCTGCTGCAAGCTGATGCAGTTTGTTAAGATGTGGCCCGTGTGCCCCAAAGGCTTCCATACGAAATTGAGTGCCAACATTACCGTTGAGAGATGACGCACTAACACATCCCATCGCCAAGTCGTAGGTCTCTGGCATCCTGGCTGTTCCCAGATTTCAGGTTCCATCGGCGGAGCGCCATCTTTCCCATCCCTGGGTCGCTCCGCGCCGCATCCCATGCTCTGTGGCCAACGCAAGGACATTTTTTTTTTTTTTGATGGGTAACCGCCGGCTTTCCCCCATTCCGTTCCCAATCTTCGTGGGGAGGCCGATATGCTTGCCATCAAAAGAAACCTCTCAAGATGGGGGTCGCGCGAGCAGAGCTACGATCGAAGCCGTGGCCGCATTCTGGGCCTCTGTCCCCATGTCGGGCTAACATCGGATGCAAGCAATCACTGCAGCTTATCAAAGCAATTTGGGGTTAAGTCTTGGGCACCCGCCGGCTGTGGACCGCAAGGGTAGAGGCGGTTTCCAAGATTCTAATGCACGGGGTCTGGTAGTGCGTTTCCAAGAGTGCAACTTCGTGACAGTGGACTGTTAAAGGCGGCTGTCTGTTGGCACAGAAACTGATTGGATATGCGCTGAAGCACTGGCCATAGCAATTTTGTCCCTCAAAAAGTCGTATCCTATCGATGCTTAATGCGCGTTAGAATAGGATCGGCCAGCGTCAAGTGTCCATCAAGGCCCATGGCTATCAAACATCGAACAAGACCGTCTCTCCACATTGCGGGGATTCCTCCTCATCTCGAGGCCTTGCCAGTTCCAGTTGGTAGGCGGTTCCCCGTCGTGGAGCAGGCGCGGCATCTTCAACAGGGAATGCTGGAGAGCTGCAGTGTGCTGCCCTGATTGGCGATGTTACCGCCGGGGACGGTGACAGCATGGCCCCAAGACACTGCACGCAGCCAGTCGCAAACATCTCCTGGAGAGCTGTGGGCAGGCGCAGCATGCAGCGTCGGATGTGGAGGGCCAGACCCAGATTTGCTGCCAAATGCTGGCCTTCCTGTCTTGCCTTGCCCTGTTTGTGCCTCCATAGCAACTTGTTGAACGTGGGCCGCGGCATTGTGCGGTTGGCTCGATGGCACTCACTGGACCATGGAGTTGGCACACCTGTCCATCCCGCTCCGGCATCCGTACGCCGCCCCTGCAGTGATTGTGCGAGGAGGATGAGGAGGACATGGAGGACCTACACTACCGTCTCTTGGTATGTGCTGCTACGTTCCGAACGCTTTGGCACATGCCTTAGGCTCGGATCTCCGAGCAGCGAAAATCAACAATCTGTCAGTAGGGACTTGAGGCTCAAGTCCAGAAATAGAAGCTTGCAGAGAAGATGGTGTGAGGGGCAAATGAAGTCTGATGTGAGGTTTGCAAGGCTTTTATCATGCAAACTTCGCACAAGAGTTTTTCAGTATGAGATGAAAGAGGGACATAACAACTGTGCCTTCAAGACATTTCAAGTAAGGGCTGACATACGCTTGAAGCATTCCATAGTAAGTGCCTCGTAAGTGTTTGGAGAATCTCAAGTTGCAGAGATCGAGCTTCAAGCTCACAGTGAGCTCCCCATTGACTGAGCTGATCTGCGAGCCCTGGAACGTCGGACTGACCATCGCAACCCTAACCCTAACGCAGACCTCTGGCTGGAGATTGCCGGTGCCAAGCATCACTCGAGACCTTGGTGCGGGGAAGTGCGCCCTGATTGGCAGGTCAATCCGGGGCAGAGTGGCTTGAGCACTGCTTGGCTGTGGGCGATGACGTGAGGGAGAGGCGGGTGTGGCTGGTGCCAATGGATGAAAGCACCTCGGGACATTCACATGTCATCGGGAATCTCCAGCCGTTCAAGCGACCAAGCTCGATCCAACGTGGCCGCCGATGCCAACGGCAACACCCCGATCAGACATCAGACACAAAGAAGCATCCGAGTCCGCGACAATTTTCCTGATTTTTGACAGCCGTAGGATTTTGCAGGAAGAGCAGATAACTGTGCCTGCCTGTGTGGACCAAGGTGTGTGGCCTCGCTTTTTGGCTTGTTTTTGTCCCAATCCACTGCCCAGCATTGCATTATCCACTTCCCCATCGCCGTTGCCGACTGCATCTTGCTCCAGCAGGACGGGACGACGGCCGACCACTGCCCTGGTTGACCCCAGGGTTCCGGGGACAGCTTGCCAGATCGTAGGGATCTAGGCGGACTGCTCCACACCACGACTCGCATCACAAGCTTTCTGAAGCTTGCCGCTGACCTGTTCGCAATATTAAGCTCGCCAGCCCAACAGGCGATAGCACGAGACACGTCGGATAAGCCAACCCGAGACAACCGAACTAATAAACCACTTCAAACCATCAGCTTCAACGTTTTCTGCTGCCCCAACACTACAGCGACAACAACGCCTCCGCTGATGGACTAGCGCGCCCGACCCTGAAGACGCGGGACACCCGACACAAGAACATCCCGTCTCTGCCTTCTGCGTCCGTATTGCGCTGCTCAAGCTCGTTACGCCACTGCCAGCTGCCTCCGTTGTCATGGCGGCGCAATCGACGCTGCGGCAGTCGGCCGCCGAGGAGGCCATTGCCGCCTTCATCGACCAGTACTCGACCCTCGTTCGCGACCGGCTGCGCAAGACCTCCCGGGTGACGCGCCTGCTGGCTTCCCTGGCCCTAGCCGCATCCATCATTCTCGCCGGCACGGGTGCCCGGCGCTGGTGGAAGCGCAAGCGTGCCGAGCGCGAGCAGGGCATGCGCCTGGTGCGCAAGAACTCGTGGCTGCACAACAAGGATGGCTCCCGAACAATCTATGTGCCTTACAAGAGTGGCACCTCCAAGGTGGTTATTCACACCACCAAGCCGCTCACTTTCGAGGCCCATCGCCGTCTGTTCCTCAACCCACCACGGATGGCAGGCATGGTTGAGAGCACTGTCCCTCCGCCCCATGCGAAGCCCGGTATCAACCTCGCCTTCTTGCACCAGTTCCTCAGCTTGCTGAGTATCATGATCCCGCGCTGGACGAGCAAGGAGGCCGGTCTGCTGGCCACCCATGGTCTATTCCTGATGGTCCGCACTTACCTGTCGCTCATAGTGGCTAGACTTGACGGTGCCATCGTTCGGGACCTTGTCGCCGGCAATGGCAAGGGGTTTCTGTGGGGGTTGATCAAGTTCCTTGGGCTCGGCAGTGTCGCGGCCTACACGAACTCAATGATCAAATTCCTCGAGAACAAGGTGTCTATTGCCTTCCGCACGCGCCTTACCCGCTACATCCACGATTTGTACCTGAATGATAACCTCAACTACTATAAGCTGCATAACCTGGATGGCGGCATTGGTTCTAATGCGGACCAATACATCACTCAGGACCTCAACAAGTTCTGCGAGGCTGCCGCGACTCTCTACTCATCGCTGGGCAAGCCGTTCGTCGACTTGATCGTCTTCAACTTCCAGCTGTACCACTCTCTTGGTCCTCTCGCGCTAACAGGTCTCCTGAGCAACTACTTCCTCACCGGAGCTATCCTTCGCAAACTCTCCCCGCCCTTCGGTAAGCTGAAGGCCAGCGAGGGCTCGATGGAAGGAGAGTTCCGCTCAAGCCACTCCCGCCTCATCGCTAACTCTGAAGAGGTGGCTTTCTACCGTGGCACCGAGTACGAGAAGGCAACGCTCAACAAGCAGTTCACCAAGCTGAAGAAGTTCATGGAACACGTCTATCTACTCAAGGTTAGGTACAACATTCTGGAGGACTTCATCTTGAAGTACAGCTGGAGCGCCTACGGATACCTCCTTGCTTCTCTCCCGGTGTTCGTCCCAGCCCTGGGCGGCTTCACCGGTCAGACGGAGCGTCTCGCCCGCCACGACGATATGGGAGGCCGCGAGCGCTCTCGCATGAAGGACTTCGTCACCAACAAGCGCCTCATGCTCTCACTAGCCGACGCCGGGGGTCGTATGATGTATTCCCTCAAGGACCTGTCCGAGCTGGCCGGCTACACGAGCCGTGTGTATAACCTCGTTTCGACGCTGCATAGAATCCACGCGAACGCTTACTACGGCCGCAATAATGAGCTGTACTCGCTTTCCGACATCCAGGGCACCATGCAGAAGGGCTTTGATGGCGTGCGCTTCGAGCACGTGCCCATTGTGGCCCCCGGCTTGTGGCCCAAGGGTGGTGAGGAGCTGATCGAGTCGTTGTCGGTAACGATCCGGAGAGGTGATCACCTTCTAGTATGTGGCCCCCCTGAAACCAACACCAACGAGCCTTCAATACTAACCAACCCAGATCTCTGGCCCCAATGGCGTCGGCAAGTCAGCCATTGCGCGCATCCTGGCCGGCCTCTGGCCCGTCTACCGCGGCCTAGTCAGCCGGCCGAAGCTGAACGGCGAGGATGGCATCATGTTCCTTCCCCAGCGCCCCTATCTCAGCGTCGGCACGCTGCGCGACCAGGTCATCTACCCGGATGGCGAGGCCGACATGCGGGAGAAGCGCAAGAACGAGTGGGATCTGCGCCGCGTGCTCGAGATGGCGCGCCTCGGTTACCTGCCCGACCGCGAGGGCGGCTGGGATACCCGCAAGGAGTGGAAGGATGTGCTCAGCGGCGGCGAGAAGCAGCGCATGGCGATTGCACGGCTGCTGTACCATGAGCCGAGGTACGCGGTTATTGATGAGGGTACGAGCGCTGTCTCGAGTGATGTCGAGGGGTTGCTGTATGAGACTTGCAAGGAGAAAGGCATTAGTATGTTCCCCTTTTTCATCTAAATCCCCATCACTGAACAGCATTACTAACCAAACCTACCAAACAGCCCTCATCACCATCTCCACCCGCGCATCCCTCAAGAAGTACCACGTCTGGAACCTCACCATCGGCATGGGCGAGAACGGCGACCAGTGGGAGCTGAACCGTATCGGCACGGAGCGCGAGAAGACGCACTACGAGCGCGAGGTCCAGGAGCTGCGCGATAAGCTTGCCCAAGTCGAGAACTGGCGCCGGCGCCATGCTGAGATTGAGCGCGAACTTAACAGTGTTTGGGTTGCGAGTGAGGATGAGCCGACACCCTCCACTACGGCGGTCGCTGAGGAGGAGGTGCAGACCGCCGCAGACGAGGAGGAGGTGGCTGCGCTTGAGCCTGAGTCTCCTCAGATGCCGGAGCTGGTGCCGGTTCCGGAGGCCGATCTCCAGGTTGAGGAGAAGCAGGTTGCGCATGAGGAGGTTGAGCGCGAGGTAAAGGGGCAGATGGAGCAGGCTCAAGAGAAGCAGGAAGAGAAAAAGACTGCTGCTGCTGCTACTGTTGAGGAGGAAGGCCACAGGACCGAGACCGAGGCCGACGAGACGCAGGATGAGTACCAAGAGGCACAGGAGGACTTGAATAATGATTCTTCGGATACTGAGACCGAGGGGGCGAGCGGTAGTGGTAGTGGTAGTGGTGTGGGGAGTTCGACGGTTGTTGTTTGAAGGTTTGTTTTCCTTTCTTTGTGAAACTGGGTGATGAGTGAACGTTTACATACTCAGGTATTGATTAATTGGGTGTGTTTAGTAATAAGGGGTTGCGTATAGTAATATGGATTGATCAAGCCTATGACTAGTGTAGAGTAAAAGAGGGTGGCTGTTTGTCTGAGTACAGTAGTTTTGGAACTAGAGTAAAGGTGTACCGTTAGAGGTGCTTATGGACAGTTCTCCCTGAATACACGATGTTGAATGACCGTAGGGGTCGAGTTTGATTGCCAAGTTTACACAATGGGTGATATAGCCCTTGTAGCATTATAATGCCCACAACTACGCGTTGGCTGTATCGCTTCTAGTACGGGACCATGAAAGTCAAAACTTCTCCCCAACGGTTTAAAATACAAGAGTTTGATAAGCTGGATCCCAAGATATTCTTGCTTTATCATCGTGGTCGGAGAGACGAACTCTGCACTCTTCAGGGGATGAAGCTGCCTTTTGTCCCTCAAAGAGCAGTCTCCTAGAGGCTATCAGCTCGTGGGTTGTTGTTACCTTTCAAGGATGCTGTTGGGGCAACTAAGGCAATTGGAATGCAGTTTGAGCAGGTAACGTCAGTATGGGGGCTTGTGAATGATCTAGGCTGGGTGATGAATAACAGGGTACATTTAGATACTTGATCTGGCATGTTTTGGTAGAAACTATTAGTACTTAACTTTTTTTCACTAACATCAAGGGATGATACTGTTCCAATCTAAACGTCCATGTTTCCCTCTTTCACCTCCCAGTTTCTCATCCAGGGATGACGGTCTCTCCATCAATTTGACATCCAAACACCTTTTTTTTCATTTCCATACAGTCTTCCGAAACTCATTCACACTGACTATACCACCATGCTTTGATCCTAACATGAACCTTTGAGCATGTACCCAACCAAACCAAGTCAAAGGCACCTTTTATGCTAACATAGCCTTTGACTTTAAGTGCCACATCGGGCTCTTGCAGAAATCTTGCTTTTGGCCCGTGCCGAGTCCAGATCGTGATTCGTACCACCATCTGGGTTTGGAATCAGGCCTGCAGTTAGTAGTATCTCATAGGGAAGGGCAAACAGGCGATTGCATCATTTCATTTTAAAAGGTTATAAGCACAGTTAATGAAGGAAACACAAATATGGGGGGATAAGGATACGGCCCGAGGCAGGTATCAAGGTAGCGAAGCTGGCCATCTTCCCTTGGGAGGCACTCCGGAAGTCAGAGGACCCTTTGTGGACGGAGATGAAAGTGGAGCGGTTGGAGGAGTCAGAGAGTGGATTTTGGGTTAGGGAGCTGGGAGGAAGTAGGACCGTGTGGGAGTGTCGATGCGGAGCCGGGAGGACGCTGTCAACAGAAGGAAGTCAAAGAGGCCCTTGCAAGATACGCAGATCACCGACAGCTTGGGGGAGGGTCGTCTCATGCTCATTGCTCTTTTGCTCTATGTTGGTTGGCATCTTCAATCGTTCCATCCCCGAGCCCATAGATGCTGTGCTGTGTCATACAACTCCATACTTCGGGTTCGAAAAAACCCAGCTATCCGAGCTGGGTCTTTGGTCCATCACGTCCACCTGAAACGGAGCGCATGAAAACATGGCGACAGTATCACTTACCAATGTGACCCTATACTCTATGGGAGACGGCTGGCTTTGGTAGAAATGGTGCAAGTAACACGCCAATGCCCCCGACTCCTGCGTATGGTATGGCTGACAATCCGTCGAGTCTCCAAGCGCAACCCTGGACGAAACGGCGCGCACAAAAGGCATCGAGACCGCTGAAGGATGCCCACAAACGCAGAACCCGTGCTTGGCAGTTTATTCATTTCATGCTCTCTAAGGGAGCAAATGCAGGATATCCCATTTTTCCTAGTGAACACCTGATGAAGAACCTGCCAACCCCAACCGCAATCATGAGACCATTTAAGAGAAAGTGGAAGGGCGCTTCGCGCTGAAGATCTTCTTGGTGCTGATCTTGGGGACACGGTGAGGGAGAGGGAAGGAGAGGTTCTTGGTGACAAGCTGCTTGATGTAAGGGCGCTTGACGTCCTCGGTCTTCTCGAGCTCAACAACCTTGAGGATCTGTAGAGGGTGTCAGCATTGCGACCTTTGGCGTTAGCGCTGCGGGACGGGTGTATCCATACGTGGATCGACCTGAAGCGGGCACGATGGCGGGCAGCCATGTCGGCGTACATGGCCTCAACGGCGGCAACGCGCGAGGTCTCACGGTACTCCTTGTACATGTTGTGGGTGCCAGAGCGCGAGTCGTAGCGGAGCCAGATGCCGAAGTTCTTGACCTTCAGGGGGTGCTTCTCCGAGATCTGCAGGCAAAGAGTGAGCATGTCGTCTGTCTTCTTCCTTCAGTCTCAAGTCCACATACCACATTGACGCTGACGATCTCGCCGGTGGCCTTCTTGACCTTCTTCAGGCCACGGAGGAAGTACCAGAAGCGCGACTTGGCGACAACCTCATTGGGCGCGAAGATGCGCATGCGGTAGAGGGCCGGGTTGGGGTTGGCCTCAGTGGGCAGGTGGCGCCCGATCACCTGGTATTCCTGGAGACGACCTGAACCATTGTCAGCGCCTAGTCCTCCCGTCTGTTCGTGAATCCCAACAGAGAATATCGTCGAGCATCTGGCGGTGGTGGAAAGCCTCGAAGGATCGCATCCGAGCGTTTGGGGAGCTGAATGAAAACTTGGCGACAAAGGGTCCTCTTCCATGAGACAAAGACCCCGAACTATCACCAAAGCCGATTTTACTCGTGACGCTCAAAGTCCTCCCCAACTCCCAATTCGACATAGTTGACCCATAACATCGAGCTGAGGTTCGCGACACATCTCGAAATTTTCGTTTGCACGTCGATCGTCGGCGGGGATGCTCTCGGGATGTCGCTGATGTTGCAAGGAGAAGCGCAGGCAAAAAATTAGAAATTGCTTACCCATCTTATTTTTTGTTAGATTCCGCCTTGAACATAAATCAGATAGCAAGAGGGAACTCACTGTGATGAACTGCCGCTACGGTTCGCGAAGTCGTTGGTGAGCTGTCGGAGTCATGAATTAGCGATCTCGATGTCTGGAAAAAATTGGGTGCGCCTGGTTTAGGGCTCGAGCGCCCGGACCACTTTGCCAAGACTTCGTGGCTGTGTTTTCGTCCAAAGCCACAACTAGACGTGGAGTTCCTGCCATCTTTGAGGCGTCGATGGAGCAAGAGACAGCTCCCAAGGCTTGGCGCCTGCAGCCAATCATGGAAACTACCTCCTCGAAAGTCACTGTGACCGCGAAGTCTGAAGCTGAATGGCTTCCTTTACATCCCTCGATCCGTGCCTCGACTTTTGCTCCATTGATTCAAACTGCATGAACCGGGACTTGCTAACGGTTGGACCCTTGGACCCTTGATCTATACAGAGGAAAAATTGACGATACAGGAGACTCTTCAACGGAACGAAGTCATAACAGCAGTGAGCAAGTAAATTCGAGCTTTACTTCGCTGTCAGGGGTTTAAACCTGTTACACCCGTTATTCTCACATTTCACCACTTCCTCTTACTACAACACAATCACACCAGGCCAACATGGAGTTCAACAGTTCATTTTACCAAGAGTTCTCAAACATTTACGCTGACCGCGAAGGCTATCGGCTTGCGGATACCATGACTCCAGAACTCCCAACTGAGAAGCTGAGAAGGATACGGAACAGCCAGAATGAGCAGGGTATCAAAGGCGCTCTTAAGAAGGGCCTACAGAATGCCACGACTCCTTTCAACGGCCCTGGAAAAGAGGAGATTCAGAGCTGGGTGGATGTGTATGCCGCTTACTTCACTGCTGTCGGTGAGATCATCGCGGCGCGTGAAGCGCAGGGGAAGCCCAGTTCCACGGTTAGTACTCAATGATTTATACCCGACCAAGCTTGCTGGAAAGAACCTTGGTTTATATTGACTTTACCACAGACCTCAGAATCGGAGCTTCCGTGGACAAAAGCGTACGAGGCTTGGAAGGGCTTGCTGAATACTCTGGTCCGCTGTTACCGGAACAATTCTTTCGAGGCCTGGACTCTTCCCTGCCTTTACGTGGTAAGCAAGAACCTGCGGACGTTTGCCATCAGAGCAGACGAGGAGCGCAACAACAACACTTCGCTGGATATGGCTCCAGAGAACTTCGGTGATGACTACGACCCAGACAGTCACCGTAACCAGAAGTTGGAGGACTGCGCGAGAGTCTTGACAAACGTCTTCCAAGTATGTCAGACAGATCGGTAAGTTGAGGGCTTCTTGAGCATGTGCGGTCTATCACATAGTGTTGACCAGTCTCAGAGCACCTCTCCCGGAATCCCGCAAGTGGGGAAGTTACTATATAATCAATTTGCTCCTTAAGACTCACTTTAGGCTCAACTCGGTATCGCTGTCTAACAGCATCCTCCGGATGCTTAATGCGAACAAGGCGGACATGCCTGACTTCTCTGCATTCCCGAAGTCGCAGCAAGTTACCTTCAAATACCATGAAGGAGTCTTGGCCTTCCTTGAGGAACATTACGACAAGGCAGAAGAGAGCTTAACTGAAGCTTGGAATCTCTGCCACAAGGATGCGATGAGGAATAAGGAGTGAGTTATTCTTCTAATGACCTTCTCCTTCATTTTGTAGTTAACTAACTTCGCTCCCTAGGCTTATCCTTACCTACCTCATCCCGTCCCATCTCGTAAATACTCACACTTTGCCAAGTGAAAAGCTCCTGGCCCCATTCCCAAGGCTGCAAAAGCTTTTCCTGCCCCTCTGCCGGCACATCAAGAAGGGCGAGTTGCACAAGTTCGACCTTGCTCTACAGGCGAATGAAGACGAGTTTGTTAAGCGCCGCATCTACCTCACATTAGAGCGTGGTCGTGACATCGCCCTACGTAACTTGCTCCGCAAGGTCCTCGTCGTCAATGGCTGGGAGCAGCCCAAGGAGCCTGGCGGGCAGCCTGTGCGTCGTACTCGGGTTCCAGTTGCCGAGTTCGCGGCGGCTATCAGCGTTGGCAGTCAAGAGAAGATTGACAACGACGAGGTGGAGTGCTTGATGGCCAACATGATTTACAAGGTAAGTCGAATGAGTTGTTCTTTTGGGGCGGTGTACTCGAGCTTATCTATTGGATTGGTTGTTTACTCAACAATGACTCATGTGCTGACTTTCTTATCTAGGGCCTCATGAAAGGATACATCTCCCGACAACATGGAATGGTGGTACTGAGCAAATCCGGCGCGTTCCCTGGCACAGGCATCTGAGTATCCACCCCGAAAGCTGTCCTTGGCGGTGAATATTGTGCCTATGGATGACTCGGAAGTGTCACTTCAAACCCACGAAGGCGCGGTGCTCCGCTCAGCCTAGTCCGCTCGGAGCTCGACGGAACCAAGATGTGTACGTCCGTATAGAGCTGCAGCCTTGGGCATCCTGCACCAAGATGTTGTACCCGCCTGCAAGGCGGTATGGGGATGAACCGTTCAATGCTTTATTTTGGTGTCGCAAATCGCGGGGGCTATGGCGGCATCTTATCAAATAGATGTCTCAGAGCACAGTTGCCGTTTTGATCTTGCAACCGTGCGTCTGTGCCAGGGCTGAAGTTCAAACGGTTCCAGGTAATTTCCAAGCAGAGAAGCAGAGATAGCTCAGGAATCCTCGTCATCCAGTTGGGATGACCATCTTTGCAACCTGATTAACTTCCAACTTGCCCTTTTTTGCCTTACAAATAAGGACACTTTCCAATTGCTTAATGGCACGAATTCCCCTAACTTCGATTTCATTCCACCGAAAATCCCTGCCAAGTATCATGAGGCTTCAGGTCCAGGACCTTGGAAGCGATGCCAAGACCAGATCCAAAAGCGGGGTTGCTTTGGAAACGCCCCAATCAGGGAACGGCACCCAAACAAACGCCCCCCTTTTCCGTCCCAACCCAATCCATTGACTTCCATTTCCTTCTTGGTTCGCCTCACTTCGAGTACTTACCCCTTGCATTTGCCTCATCTTGGCTTTTCCTTACAACACTCCAGCCAACAAACTGTCTTCAATTTTCCCTTTCCCCATCTTCGAGATTCCACTTGCGCGAGTCGGTTGTTCAGGTTACCCCGCAAAAGGTTGAGATCCGGTTTGTCTGCGAGATCGGTTGCACCAATCCTGCAGCCGCAAAATTAAGCACAAAGCCAAGGCTGCGGGCAGCTTGCTTGTTTGATTGCTGTAAGCTCCCGGGCGCAGCAACTCACAAATGAGTCACGATGTTGGCTTAGGTGCTTCTCGTTGGCCTTTTGCGCAAGATAAGCAGACTGTGTGACTTAACGTCGATTAACTGTTTTTATGGAAAAATACTGTAAAGTTGTACAAACACCTCAGTGCAAAAGAGAATTTGCTGCCCACCATGTCAGACTAAGACGGAGATGCAGCCGAACATCCCTGGCCTGATCCCGGTCATCCCCGTCCTCCAGACGAAACTTGTTACAGACAACGCAACATTGACCTTAGGCTCCAAACCTCAACCCAAACCCACCAGAGAAAACGTTCCTACACTTTTGACCAGCCATGTGCTCTTTCACGTCGGCGAATGTGTGTTGTCGCTGCCCAGAACAAGAGGCCACGGAACACTTTGCCTAATTTGTCATCCCATGCTGATCCAACGGGACGGGCGAGTTGTGGGTCTGGGGAAGTTGAAGCCTCACGCCATCTTCACAAGCTTGACCTGTCACTTCGGCCCTTTACATCCCGGTCGAAGAAAGAGGGGAACTTGCGTGGATTTTGAGTTTGTGAGTCAAGCGAAAAGGTCCTACACCAGTGTATACAAGCTTGTGAAAATGTATCTGACCGCAGAGATGGGAAGACATGCGTGTTGAGTGGAGATCTAGAACTCTGGAAACTTTTTCATATGCTTTTCACCAGAGAGAAGAGGTTGCATTTGTGCTGGTACTGTGTGTATTAACGATGGAATGAGTACCAACTTTTGTGTACTATGCAGAACCAAATTCGTCTCTCTCTGGTTGTCATGCCATTGCTGAATCACAGGGGCGGGGGAAATGGCTCTGAGGGAGAGCATGAAGGATAGCGATGCCACTCGTAGCTTTCTTTCCGTCTCCATCAAGACCCTGAACAGCCCAAGCCATTTCGGCTGTTGATGCCCAAAGACCTCCTTGAGCTGCTCAGATAGGAAAAAGAAGTGAAGTGTTCTGTAATTTTCCTTCAAAAAACTGTCCCAAAGCATATGAAAGCCCCTTTCCTTCCATGGCAATCTTCATGAAACCAGTAAATCCATACCTATGGGATCCTCTGACATATTGAAAAAGGCAAAAACCAGAGGAAGAAAAAAATGAAGCTTTGTACAATTTTGATTTTTGTCATGAGGAAAAATCCCGAACAAACTTGCATCCAGAAACTCAAAATGAGACTAAAATAATGACAAATCCCGCCAAGCGCCAAGCAGATGATAGAAGAGGGACAACAGAAAGCAGAGGAAGCGTTAACCCAGTCTATATCCCACCCAAATGTTCCACATTACAACCTATATGACTCCCAAAAAGCACCGTATCCAAGAATCGAACTGTTTGTAGATGGGGATAGGAGTTTGCATCACATATCATTCATGAAATCGATCGGAGAGCAGGCGTTGTCGTCAAACATTTTCGTGGCGTAAGAGAGGCGTGAGAATGTATCGGGATAGCGTTTTTTGCTTCTTCATCGTGAGGCGGGTGGGTATCACAAAGGAAAAATAATCATGCACATAGTCAGAAAATGCGACCGCTGCGAGGGCTCCGAGGCGAGCTTCTGTTCCGACGCATGTTAGTCATGTGCCGACTCATCGAAGGGTCTAGCCAGAACATACGCAGCAGCAGAGATATCATCCACATGGTTGCACAAGGCAACAAACAGATCGAAGAACAGCTGGGTGCCGCCGTTGAACATCTCCAGCTGCATCGTGCCGCTGCGCTTGAAGGTATTGCGGCTGCGGATGATGAGCGCGAGGTAGTGGGCACGCAGCTTGGAGTCGGTGTCGGGGGTGTGGGCGTAGGCGTAGCGAGCCGAGGTTAAGATGGTGCTGGCTTGGATGCCGCATTCTTCAACTTCAGTTAGCCAATCAGCGCTGGCTGAAGAGAAAATGGTAGGGGAGAAAGGATGGGAAGACGTACGAAGCCCCTGCTTCCGTAGAGCAATCCTCTTCAGCTCCTCCAGGCCATACTTTTCAGCTGCACAATAGATGGCTGTATCCTTGAGCAGCTCTCCCTCAACCTCATGATGGTGAATGGTGGCTTCGGCACGGCCACCATCAGCTTCCTGTTCCAGCTCCCATATGTTCCGTTTCTTGTTGAAGATCAGTCGTGGGTAGTAATCGCCCTTGTAAAGGTACTCGAGCACGGCAGAGAACACTTCAGGCTCTTCGTCGGGGAGCAGAATTTTCTTCGTCTGAGTCTCCAGCAACTGGTTCTGCAATGTGCTCTGGAAGAAGGGCGACTGAGTGAGGACCTTCTCGTGAGCGGCAAAGATCCGCTGGTCGGGGCCGACAATGAGAGTGACAATGGGGGAGATGACGTTGCTGTTAGAGGAAATTAACACCCGACGCCTCCTTCGTTATACGAATATTGGCCGGACACTTACTCCGAGGTCACATCAGACGAGTCAGCAACGGACCCGGAGGAGGTGCCAGGACGACGGCGTGATTCTGAAGGCCGCCGTTTCGAGACGCCAGCATCCTTCACGCTGAAGGAGGTTGACCTCGAATGCCGGGTGGATTTCGAAAAGCTTTTGCTGAAAGAGGATGCATCGAAACGCCGGGAGAACATTTTGACTTTTATTCCAACCACTACCCGACCGACGATGTTGTATGTCTTTGGATCTTTTGTGAGCTATCTAGCCTCCTGTGTCGATCCACAAGGAAAGTCGCCCAAATGGCCCTAGATGTTGAGCGCTGATAGCCTCCTTTGATAAGCCGGTGTAAAATCGGGTTTGGAGGGAGAGGAGATCAATAAGAAAAAGAGACACTAAACAATGACAGAAGGCAAAGGATTGTACGGGATGTATTGACAAGATGAGATGGAACGCTGGACAAAAAGATGGGTATAACCGATTGTCCTTGGCTGCAATAGACCCTACCTCCCTCAATGAAGGTAGAAGACAAGCATTCGATGAACAGGCCTATACATCATGCCATTGAGAGGAAGGAGGGGACAAGGCATTTATATGTCGGAGACACAGGCTGTGCCTGCAAAGGTGCCTGGGGGTTTCATGGGATTTCAGGGCTGGACGTAACATAGTGCGGGTAGCAGGAAAGCAGCCGCGGTGGCCTCATCCGCCGTGTCTAAGTGGTTGTATGAGAACGCGTGGGCTGACACGCTATCAGGTGACCATATTTCCTTTTTGGCAGCTGATGGACACAGTGCACGCACAGTCAAGGCCGGTGTTTTGCGGGAGCATTGGGCCCTGAAGCTTGTGAAGG
>JAAFKN010000126.1:0-20606 GCA_011800035.1 Thermochaetoides dissita | reverse complement strand
TGTTCGGGAGGCCAAGGACCTTGGGGCCAAAGACGATTATTGGGTACCACGCCTTAATCACCCATCTTTCCTCCCTAAGCTCTGAGTGATCGGGCACGGCTCTCTGGTTCCCCCAGAGCCCCGTTACAATGGGACACTGATCAGGGACTGTTTGTACACATCGACTGTTTGCTAATTCGGCCAGGAACTTGTACCTAGTACCACGTCTTCCTAAATTACTAACTGGGCATGTAATGGGTTATGAAGGTTATGACAGAAAAGGAGGTGAAGGAGGTTCGTGTTTGAGTTCATTTGGTAATTTTGGTATCCATCAAGTAATCACCAAGGAACAGTTGGCGGGTAGAATCAGTTGTAAAAGATCAAATAGTAAGCACTGAGCATCTCAATCCTGGCATGTCATGTTCTCAGACCATCTCCAAACAAGAACCAGCCCTCCCTTTCCTTTCTTTAAACACAAGCTTCAATGCACGTGGATACAACGGACCAGCCTGTCATCACCCATGACTTGTCAGCAAGAGAGGAGGGAAAAAAACGTTCTCAAAAACTGGAGCTCCTTAACCAACGCAACTTGCAAGCTCCACCGCAACGTACGATCTTTTCGCCTCAACGCTGGCGAGAAGTTAGAACACTTACCGGTGTCATCCGAGCGACCCACGCGGGATCCAGCTCCCAGACAAACTCGCGCACCAGTGCGACCAATGTGATCCGCATCTCCAGCAGCGCAAACTTTTCTCCGAGACATGCTCGCCGCCCGCCATGGAAGGTGATGAACTCTGCCCGGGCACGCCGCATGCGGTAGTGTTTCTGGATCGCGGCTGGCGTGTCTCCCCACCGGGTTGGGTCGAATTCATTCGCGGCCGACCCCCAGACGGACTCGTCGCGGTTGGTTGAGTAGCAGTTGTAGCCGAGATATGTCCCTTCGGGAATGAAGATTGTGCCGCCTAGGTAGACGCTAGCGCTGGCGCGTCTGTTTATGAGTTGGCCGATTGGGGGGAAGAGGCGAAGGCTTTCGTAGATGACAGAGGTTAGGAATGGCATGTTCTGAAGGACTTTAGGGTTGAGGGGTTCTGTGGCATTGGCTAGGCCGTGGTTGGCGATCTCGTTGTAGAGCTTCTCTTGCGACTCCTGCCGGTAAGGTTAGCAATCTGAGCCCTTGTCATGGTAGTGATCGTCGGTTACCGGATGCTTTGCCAGAAGGTAGAGCGTCGATATCATGCAAAGCTGAGGATTCTCCTGACTTGCCACAAATAGGACGGTCAAGTTGTCAAGAAGTTGCTTCTCCGTCCACATTCCGGATTCTCGAGCGTCCATCATCCTGCGATTCAACCCATCTAGAGATGCTGAAGGATATGAGTCCATAAGAGCAGACCTCAACACCTGCTTGAACTGGCGAACCAGCTGGCGAGCTCCCTGGCGACTGGGGAAGGGAAACATGTCCAGTCTTGGGAAGTTCATGAAGATGGGCTTGAAGATCTCTCGCTTTACTGCACTTTGTAGGACATGAATTGGCACATTAGGCGACTTTAATGCCTACAGAAGGTTAGTTAGTATGCCGCTGTCGCCTTGAACGAATCCAAGACTTCCCAGTGTCTTACCCCTAGATCCGTCTCGAGGAGGACTTCCGAACAGTTTGCCATGGAGTACCTCTGAAGTATCTCCTGCACGAGGAAGCCGCCTTTCCCGGCCCGAAGTTGCTCACCCCTCAAGATCTTGCAAAGAAGCTTCGCGTTGGCAGCAATCTTCGCTGCATCAAAGTTCTTCAGTGCCGGCATGATCACCGACCGGTAGCCTTTCCAAGTCTCTCCATGACTGGAAATGATGTTATCCCCGAGGAACTCTGCCAGGACGCTGTAAGGAATCTTCTTCTGGTTGCCGCTCTTCTGGTATATATCCTCTTCCTTGAAGATCTCGGCCAGGTAGGACGGACTATGGACTACTATGTTCCATCGTGCGCCGAACCACAATTTCACTGCGCCATATCTTCTCAGTGGCTGCTGAATGTATTTGCGGAAGATGTCCGACTGGTCAATATCTTGGAAAAAAGGCAAGAGAGCGACCCAAAAGGGGACGGTTGGGATATTAGTGGGGTGTTTGGGAGGGAGCAGGAAGGCGTAGTAGATGGCGAGGATGAAGAAAATGGTGAGGAGGAAAATCTCGAGTAGAAGCTTTATCATTTTTGAACATTCTACAGTTTATCCCGTAGAAGCGGAAGTTGTCGATGTCGTTGCTGTAGAAAATATGCTCAGGCAGTGGCTAAGATCCAGCCCATATCGCTTGTTAGCCGGCCGTCATGAGCCACCGAAGGGATAAAACACCGTCAGTAATGAAGATTACCTGGACTTACACGGCGCAGCCAAGCCCCCGGAGTCTTGGCACGCCCGTTCCGTGTACTTTAGGGGTCTCCAGTTTCATCCAGCAGGGCTCAGAGTGCGGCATCCACCAACCAAGGCCGGGGGGGACGACTCAGCCCCCTGAGCGGAACCAACCATTGCTGGCAGCCGTCAGAAGCCTCTTGTCTTATCTTGTGGCAGAGGTAAGTTTTATATATGAGATTTGTTTCGGAAACCGATGGTTGATGCAGACAGACTACAAAAACAGCTTTCTCACTTCAACTTTCACCGGCATGCTGGTATCTACTTGATTGGTTCTACATCTCCAATAGCTGGCTTTGTCGTCGGGCTGCATGGGCTGTCCGACACCTTGCAGACTGCCACTGAGCCTTTAGCTCCACTGGCCTATGAGAAGTCTGCCATAGCCTAACAGTATTGCGGGCGGCCTAGGTAGTTATGAACTTATGGTATACCTACCTAGGCAGCTACTAATCTCTGTAGCAAAGTCAAGTTCAAACAAAATGACGTTCTTCAACTCACATGCCAAGCAACACAACTGGCGCACTTGCACTTACCAACTCTGAAAAGGGTTGGACTACAAAGCCAACATGACTACAACTACATCTCGTTCCCAATGTTAGAGCTCCAATGAATTATACAGCCCCTCGGACCACAATCGTCGCGAGGTCCGACTGCTCTGGTTCTACAATCAAAAACGAAACCGAGCAGACCAAACGTTGGGTGGCAGTGTTAAGCTGACGAGAGTGGCTCCTCTTCTTCACAACCTATTCCCAAACTTGGTGATGATCATGGCAATGAGGTAGTTGAGTCGATCTGCGCTACCCTCATTACCGTATCACTCCTCGGCAAACCGGCCTACACAGCAGTATCCAGCAGTATCGCACACCTGAGTTGATACTCTGCTGGAGCAGAATGTGCCAAAGGATTTCATGACGCCTCCGCCCTCGCCGAAAAGAGAGCATCTCCCATCCTTCTCAACGGACATAAGATTGATGTTCGTCCAAATCTTCACGATTTTCTTGACACACCTGCTACGTAGGGGTGGAATCAAAACGCTAAGGCATGCATCAGCTACAGGGACTTTGAATTCCAACCCCATTCCACTCTCAGAGGTTAGGCTAGGCCTGAAGTTCATGAAATCTCATGGCTATATAACAGAAAATAACTACATCCTAGCTTGGGCACCTCTATGACTCGATGCCCTCTGTATCAGCCAAGACGATTGAGCAGAATAACCAAGTGCTGCTCGTGGGCGACGTGTATCGGAACGCTGCAGCTGTGATATCCTGGCTAAGTGCAGACCCCGGCTTGTTCATGGGCTATCCATTGGTATCATGATCGCTAAAAGATGGTTACCGTTCTGGCCTTCGTCTCGCAAGAGTGAGAGGCAAGGAGATAACAGAGCGAGTGAAGAGCCACACACATTTCCGGAGGGAAATCGAACCTTCAGCTCCATCACAAAACTTACAAAAAGATATCGACCAGGCAGTACAGGGATCCACAGAAATAATAACTACTAACTGCTACCATGCTGGCTGGCGTCAAGATGAGAAGGGGCTAAGAGTGATAACTCAGCTGCTACAATCATCGTGGGACATATGGCGTGACGATATAGTACGGAATGGATTGATCTGTCTTCTCAGGGCCGAGTATTGGCGGCGCATATGGATCACCCAAGGAAATTGTGCTGGCAAACCCCCGGTCGCACTTTTACATGTCTGAGTTAATTTCGCTCTTCATCGCTAGTTTGAAAGTGTTCTTCACATTAGATACCGCCACGCTTCTTGAGTGGGTTACATACAGCACACCCCCATTGAAATTACAACTGGACACAGTTTCGATGGACATTCCTGACAGAGTTGTCGTCACTCTTACCGCTGTTCAACGTTCAAGAAGGTATGGTAGTACCAGGGTTGATATTTGTACGTTAGATTGCCATTTCACATGACATGATATGACCGATCGTCCAGACACCGTATATGGAGTGCTTAACCTCCTTTCGCTTGGTCACGGCATCCACCGGATTACAGGCTGCCCGTACGCGATGTTTATATTGACTGGGCTGAGCGGGCTATGTGCGAATGCCGCATCATTGACTTGTTAGCCTTTACAGGAAAACGTGCGGACAGACCTGCCATACCCACAGAGCATGATATAGATCTTGGCTTCCCTTCCTGGGTTCCAGATCTCTATAGGAATAAGGTATACCATGCCTTGAGTTGGCAAAAGCCTGGGAACACATCGACGGACATATTTGGGACCCTAGTACCTCAAGCGAACGACCAAGCCAGCATCTCAACCCACAAGAACCACCGATTTTCCATTGAGGTTACCTCTGCCGGAGGGCTAAGGTCCGAGCACGCCATCTCGCCACCATAAAGACTATGATTCAGTTGCAGCCACCATCTCGCAAAAACGGACGCGAAGTACTCCAAAAAATTGCGGACTTCTTCCTGGACTACTTGGAACTCTGACGCCAAATGGAGCAAGCTCAACAGAGTACAATAGATCCAAAAGCCTTACTGCCACTTCGGACACTTGCTGACTTTGTGATGAATATGCCTGATAAAAGTCCTGGTCTTATCGAACAGACTGATGAGTATCTTCAGAAAAGAATATGCAGCTTTGTGGTCTGGCTTCTTTGTTTCACTGAACTCGTTGCTGAAGAGCGTGAAGCAAAAGTAAAGGAGGGATTGTGGGAAGCCCTATCACGTCTGGATTTTAAGACTGGGGACTGTTTCACTCATATCGACCGGCAGGTGCATTTTCCAGAGGAAGATATGGAGGAGCTGCTGGGATGGAATAATCTCCAGGAAGTTATACCACATTCTGAACACTGGATAAGTCTAACAGTGGACAGCCTTCGAAATCTCTGTGAAAGTAGTGCAACGCTGTTTCTTACGGAAAAAGGCCAGATTGGCACTCAGCTATGGTTCCCAGTTGCACACCCGGGTGAAGGTATCTATGAGGTCGAGCACTGTCGCTCGCTACTGATCTTTCGGGAATGCCCACGGAACTCAGCTCCTAAGACAACGATATCCTTGGGAGACTCCAATGTTGGCGGGGCCAAGAATCAGTTCGCTGGTTGCCGGAAGGGGGACGACAAGGACATGGTTATAATTTTGAGCAGCCTAAGTCTCTTGAAAGGAGAGTCCGTGATGAGTCAATATTGGGTGTATTGGATAATTGATTGTAATATTGTGGTTATTAAGAAACTAGAAATTACCAGGGTATCTCTTCCTATGCTACATACATCCAACGATCCATAACCAGATTACAATTCCATATCATAGTACTTGCTCCATTCCTGAGCCGAGCCGTCGTACATCTTGACGTTGTCGAAGCCGAGAATGCGAGTCAGGACGAAGTACCAGGTCGAGGCATAGCCGCCAACACCGCAGTAGACAATAATCTCGCCATAGCTGCGGCTCACGCCATAGCCGACCTTGCTACGCAGCTGAGCAAGTAGTTCGAGGGGGCCCTTCCAGCTGCCATCCGCGTTCCAGACATACTTGGCGGGGAGGTTGACGGCCGAGGGGATATGGCCGGGCTTGTCGGCCCACTCCTCGAGGATGGTACCGTTGTAGACGGCCTCGTCACGGCCATCAATGAGGTAAATATGCTGGTGCTTCTTATTGATGCGTTCGGCGACGTAACTGATGTTGACGAGGAAGCTGCGGTCCTCAGTGGCAGTGTAGGTGCGCGGAGTGGGTGCGGGAACGGCAGTGGTGACGGGGTAGCCTTCGTTCTCCCAGGCGGGAAAGCCACCGTCGAGGACGGAGACACGCCCCTCAGAGATGCCGGCGTACTTCAGGGTCGTGGCGACGCGGGGCGAGGCGGCCTGCGGGAAAGCCGGGTTGCCCACGCCGTTGACGAGGACGACGTTAGTGGCGGGGTTGGGGTTGCTCACGCCGATGGATCCGAGCGTCGCGAAGATGTCTGCCGAGGGCGGCATCTCGAGCAGCAGATCGCCTGAGCCCATATTGCTCCAGGCAGAGACGGGCTCGAAGGGCAGGCTGAAGCTGCCGGGGATGTGGTTGGCTGCATACTCGTCGGCCGAGCGCAGGTCAATGACGACGAGGTCGAGGTGTGGCTTGCACAGGCTCAACCACCAGGGGCTCACAGTAGGGCCGAAGATGTAGCAGGGGAGGGGGATGAAAGTGCGCTCGACCAGCTCAGACGAAGCAGGCGAGGCGATCGCAGCGGCAGAGGCCGAAGGAAGAAGAGCGGCGGCAGCTGAAAGGAGGGCCGCAAGACGGTGACGACCAATCATGATGTGTGATGGTATCCGAAAAAAGAGCTGGATATGTGTGAATGGAGGTCTGTGCGCTCAGGTAATTGAAGTGATGGTGGGCTTAAACGCGCAGTCGAAGAGGAAAACGGGCAGACGGACGTAGGAGTTCGGTCCTTGCACTTTACAGTCTGGTAGTGGTTGGAGAATGCCCAGATGAAGCGGCACAGCAGGCGAGCGGGATACCGAGTGGTATTTAACCTGCAACTCCGTGCCCCGTGCCGACGATACCGACCCCCAACAGCCGTGGTGAGTCCCGGACGAGGCGTAGATGCTGCGACGACGGCCTCCGATAGTGCAGTTGTTGGCATGGCTTCCACGTGAGGACGATGTTACTCAAGACTTCCCTGAAGAGAATGGATAATCCCAAGTTGGTGAGGTAAACCAGCGGGTTTGGATTAGACAGACCACGCCAACACTCAAATACATGGGGGATGTGGTATCGAACGAGCTGGAAGAAGTGAGCGGCGGCCCAAACCAGAGCCAGAGAATTGAGGTTCCTGGAGACATTTGCAGATTGCAGTCAATTGCGCTGCGCTGTGAGCCTGGGCCGGGCTGCTCTGCCGTGCCTAATCCATGCAAAGCGGCTGCAGATGGTCAGGGTATAGCGGATGCTGCCGAACTTCAGAGACCACGTACTTAACCCTTTTGGGGGGCCAATCCCGCTTCCTCTGCTTACGCTGGGTCTTCGGACGCGTGGAAGCTCAGAGGAAACTATCCGAAATCGAAGGGCAGGCATGGAAGCGAAAGAACTGGCGCAGAAAAGCATGTTAAACAGGAAGGTAGGCCGTGAATGGTCGCCTACAAGAGAATGAATCGAGTCTAGACTCTAGAGCACTTACTTGCATCGCTACCCACGAAGGCACATGTCTGTCCTTATTTAAGGAATGCAGTCTCATGAAGTTCTTGTACATCTCCTCAACATTTCTGGCGCAGAAGAGATGCCACCTATATCTCCAGTTTTTTCCCTGCTGACGTGGGATTGAAGAATCAACCTTGCAAAGAGGTTCCGGAACTTCAGTTTCGTGTCTGAGCAGCCAGCTGGTTGGAAGCCTCATTGATGACTCTGATGTTGACATTGCAGACTGTGTCTGCGGGCTGGTATGCCCCAACAATAGAACCCAGTACTTTGGAACAATCTGTACGTAAGACCTTGGCAGTAGTTCAAGAAGCTAATGGACGATTCGGCAGCCTGGGCTCAGCCAAGCATAACTTGGACCGTACAGGCTGCATTATATGTAACAAAGGGAGGTAGTGCAGACACATTTATTGGAAAGCCGTTACATTGTTCTTGTTGATTCTGTGGTTAGTAAGGTCAGTTGGGTTGGTTTGTAGGCAGAAAGTGCCAGAAACACTGCTAAGGAAGAGGTAAAGAGTTAGTAACTCCAACAGCAAACCTCCCTCTTAATAGCCCGATCGCCTTGACTCTATACGTCCATGACAAACAGGGTCGAGGATATCCAATGCCCCTATTACCTTGCGAGCCGTGATATATAGCCGATAACCAAGCCACACAGCAGGCTGTTAGTTGTTACCTTCTGGAATGCCTCCAAGTGTAGGCTATGCCACTTCGTAACTAGCGTGAAGTCAACCATCAAAAGAGGTTCTCTTCTTCCACGTTGGCGTGTGAACCTGTCAAGCTGATAGCGAGTCTCCATATCCATAGCTGCAAAACGTTGAGCTCTCAGCTAGTGAAGTACTTGTAGTGTGAACAAGGTGAGCAGCCCGGCACTTGCGGAGTAAGTTGGCAATTAAGGGACGTAATTGATCTGCATTTGGAGGACCGGATCCAAGCCAGCCCAATCCGCTTAAGATGGCGTCGCGGGGCACTAACTCTAATCAGTGGGGTGCTTAGCCACCGCAGGTCGCCATATCTTGTGTAGCGTGCGGAAGGCTAGATGTGAGATAGCTCAGCAAGCTCACCAACATGCCGGACCGTAGGTGGCACAAAGCGGTCGAAGACGATGCAGAGAGACCCTCTAAGAGGCTTCGATACCGGGATGTCCATTCCGTCACTTACCAATATCCGGTTGACAAGAACCCGACACGTTGCGAGCTCGTTGATGAACATGGATTCCAGTTGCGAGATATCAAGGTACAATGGAGCGATGTGGTGTCCTCATCAGCAATGCATGAAACGATCTTGAAGGTCGAACAGATGACTGAGACGGCCTAGCTTGTGGCGAGCACTGCGGGGAAATTCCCCCTTTGGTTTGGGCTCGGCGGGGCGGTCCCTCGCCACTTTCAAGCCTCTTGACGAGTAATCTGAGCGGCATGTGCTACCCCTTAGCTGGTTGGTGAAGTTCAGCCTTTGTCAAAAGAACCGTGCGTTTGCGCTTTGACGTTCTGCAAATGCATATTTTCTCTCAATGTTCACAGCATTGCAGCCTTGTAGATAGTGTAGATTGGGCCCGGAGGAGTTGAGACGAGGAGGCACGGCTGGAAGAGGAGGCTCTGTGCCAACGGCACATCCCTCTGTCTTTTCACACCGGATGCCGTTCTGTCAGTGCTGTCAGTGATCCGCAGCATGCTCGTCGTTGGACCGGTGGTTTTCCGCGATAAGGATCACGGCGGATAAAATCGCAAAATGAACAAGCGAACGGAGAAGTGTCCCCTGCAGCGCCCGCTTAGCGACGTCTGTTCCTCAGGTGAAGGGCCAAAGGGCCCTGGCCAGCCAGGCTGCCTGTCTCGCACAGGTCCAACCCTCAGCTAAAGTGTGCCAAGAAGCTGGAAACGCGCCATTCCTCTGCGGCGGAGTCGTAGAGCAGCTTGGCTATGCGCAGCGCGAGCATCGGCTATTGTCAAGTGAGCGACCGTTCGCTCTGCGGAATCTCGGCGATGGCGTTTGTGGTCAGGGAGAGCGTTTCCCAAGAGAGACTGCAAAACTGGGCTCTAGGGTCCTAGGCCATCTGTAGGTATGTATGTGGTGTTCTGTGAAAGTTAGTTCGATTGCTCTTTGGGGTCGGGTTCGCCACCCCCTCCCCGGGCCCCCTGGCGCAAAAATACCCTTGGAGACGAGGAGCGTGTCATGTGTCCTACGCTGAATGTATGATACCAAGAGGACATAACAACACCTTCCCACCTTATTGGCAGCACTCGGCAGGGCCGTCCTTGGTGTATGTGAAGAAAGGTCCGTGTTTCACGGCACGAGTTGATGAGGGGCCCTGAGTAGCTGAGCTACAGATATCTGCCCTTCCTTCCTCCCCAACTGCCGCTCTGACATCGTCGAGTCTCCATCGTTGATAAAGGCCGGCGAACACAAGTCTCTGGATCCTCCAGATCTCTGATCTCCAGTCCGGGGGGCTCAGGTTCCGTCCACAAGGCTGCCGGAGCAGCTTGCATGTAACATCACCAGCACTCGATTCCACCTGCACAAAGCTCAGCATCGACTTCACAGCATATCGACCATGTCGAATGATACGAGTCCAGGCTTCGTCGAGCCCTATCCGGGTTGGGCTGGCGAAAACAAGGGGCCTCTCATTCTCACTGTCACCGGCACACTTACTGGAGTGGCTGGCCTCTTTGTTGTTGGGAGAATCTACAGTCGCCTCATTTCTCAGGGGAGGTTGGCTATTGACGATTATATCGTCGTCATTTGCATTGTCAGTGCTAGTCCGATCCCTCAACGGCAAAGACAATGTGAGACCGACCGGACAACAGCTTCTCAGTATCGCCTATGTGATCCTCGCATCCTTTGCAATCAAATATGGCGGAGGGCGACACCTGTTGACACTCCCGCCGGACCACGTCCCAAAGGCGATTTACTACACAGTGGTCTCCTTTGTGCCGGGTGTCCTGTCGTTTACCATCCCGAAGCTTGCCGTCGTCATCCTGCTGGCCAAGATCCTCGACCCAAGCCGACTGCACAAGATCATCATGTGGATTATCTCGATCCTTTACGTCATGCTCTCGATCGGCATGCTTGTCATCAACTTTGTCCAGTGCAATCCCCCGTCGGCACAGTGGAACGGGCCGATCGAGAAGTGCTGGAACAGAAAGATCACGGTCGACTATGCCATGACCCTGGGTATCTGCTCAGTGCTTTTCGACTTGTACTTGGCCATGTATCCAACAATCGTGCTTTCCAAGCTCCAACTGAACTGGAAGAAAAAACTGGGCTTGTCGGCTGCGTTGGGCTTCGGTTACTGGTGAGTGTTGCTGGAACTCAAGCTGTACTCCAGCTTGCATGTTGCTAATAAAGTTCCAGCGCCGCTGCCATTACTTCTTACAAGTGCTACACCCTTGACGGCCTTTTGTCATTAGTTGACTTTACTTACGCCGTCGATGATGTCGTCCTCTGGACAAAGTGAGAGCCCCCTTTCCACAGTCACCTTTGAACATTTTCGCTAACCTTCCATTACAGTATTGAGGGTAACTGCGTGCTTATTGGGTAGGCTACTTGACTTTTTAAATACGAATCCTGGCTATTATATCACGATAGAGAGTCGATTACTAACTTATCGGGCAGAGCATGCATCCCCACTCTCTTCCCGCTTATCAAGAAGATCTTCGGCGCATCAGCCCTCGGCAGCACGCCCAAGCAGAGCGATCGGAAACAAAGTGGCGGTCAAAACAACAGCACTATCGTCACTATCGGCTCCTATCCGAAGGGCAAGAAACGCACTAAGAGCGGCACGTTGGGCCTAACGGCACTCGACACGGTCGACGAGGATGCGGGCAAATACATCATCCTGGAGGAGCGGTCCTTCCACACCAGCACCACCGAGCTGCGCGCGGAAGAGGCTGCTCAGCTTCAGGAACAGCTACGGGCGACGAAGCAGCCAGGGTGGTGAGAAGTCGTCGGCGTCGAACAGAGGAGCGATGCACTTCGCGGTGGAGGAACAGCGGCGGTCTCGGTTGATCGTCCGTGGCGCTCTGTGGAGGGTTGACAGACCCATGCTTCTTGGCTTTCCAAACCACGTGGGAAGCGGTGGCTGCGGCGCCCCACTGCGGGGCAGACACTGTGCCACAGTGCCACACACACAACGACAAGGGAGGGTATTGGCAAGGGTTAGGGTTTTACTTCACCACAGGATGGGACACCAAGGCAATAATGGACAATTGGATGCTTGGGAATGGTTCTCTACGGACACAATTATATTGTTTAATGACTCTCCTAGTGATACCCTAGGGACAAATGGCAATGAAATAGGAATATTGAATGATTTTTTGGTTTGTAGTTACCAACATTGAGAACATTGCACCGCCGACCGCGAGGTCCTTCACCTTGCCGCTTTCCGATCGCTCCCTTAATTTATGGCAGGTACCCTGCAATCTCATGCTTGGAAATCCCTGACCGCAAACCTTGACTAAGCCCAGCCTCATCATTCAGCCAGCTTTCAGCCAGAAGACTGATCGACAGTTTCCTTCTTACTTACCTCTCACAAGTCTCAACACACTTGCTCTCCATGCGCTTCAAATCCTCATCTTGTTTGGCGGCTTGGCTTATGCTTTTCGCAAGAATCGACAAAACTCTCCAGGCACCAGGCAACCCTGGCAGCCCTGCGCGTTGACCAACCAGCACCTGCGACGACAGCACGGCCTCCCAAGGCATTGCCGACCGTTGTTCCCGAGAGGGAGCCGACTGCAACCAGCAACGGGGATTCCCTCACAATACTGCCAACGCAAGCAATGCTAAAGTTTGAATCTCTCCAATGCTACTGGCACGTGTGGACGGCCTTCCTCGGTGTAGGGTCGAACCAAATGCAAGGGGTTGCATTGTTTAGCGCTTTTGTGGCTTGCGTCTGTGTTTTCGTGCTCAGGGGTAAAAAGTGATGATGCACGATGATTCGTTGGTGTCACAGAGGCGCCAAACGACTGCAACTTCAAGCGAACGGTGCAACGCTCCGTGCTCATATGATTGAGATCATGCTGGGAGAGGTATAAAATCCTAGTATCTGAACCAGCTGCCCATCATGAAATACATGGGCGGCGGTGAGTTGGACTCAGCGCGACGACCGCGAGAGCAAGATTATCGCTAACAACATGAGAAGCTGGGCCTTGCTCGGAGGGATAACCCTCCTTCCTGCTCTGGGCGTCCAGGGCATCCGCATCATTCACTCCAATGACGACGGATGGGCCGAGATGTACACCCGGTCGTTCTACGACGCCCTTGTTGCCTCCGGACATGACGTCGTCTTGTCCGCTCCGGCAGAGAACAAGTCCGGGTCAGGTACGCTATCAATCACTTACGTGCACCATTTCATAACAACAGACGTTCTAACCTCCCCAGGATCCCTCGACCTCGACCCCTGGCCACGCCTCCTCCCCTGCCAATACAATAGTTGCCCCGCCAACAGCGGACGCACCGGCCGCAACGAGTCCTCCACCCGCCTGAACTGGGTCAACTCCTTCCCCGTCACCTCCATCCGCTACGGTATCAACGAAATCGCGCCCCAGTTCTGGAACGGACAGCTCCCCGAGCTGGCGGTCACCGGTCCCAACGTAGGCAGCAACATCTACCTTGCCGACCACATCTCCGGCACAGTCGGTGCGGCCACCTACGCTGCGAAGACGGCCAAGATCCCCGCTATCGCGTTCTCCGGGAAATCGACGGGCACGCTTGCATGGAATACATCCCCGGTGCCGCAGCGCAGCCTGGTGTACGCGGACCTGGCGGCGAACCTGACCAATGCAGTGATTGCCAGCGGCAAGCCGTACCTGCCGGAGGATGTGTTCCTTAACGTGAACTTCCCCGAGGTCAGCGAGAGCTGCAATTCTCCGGAAAAGTTTAAGTGGGTGCTGAGCCGGGTTAACCTGGGTGTGTTTTCTGGGGATGACGTTGAGTGGTGTGGTAGCAAGCGGTTGCCTTCCGAGCTGGAGGTGATTGCCAAGAGCGGGTGCTATATTTCCGTGAGCGTGGGGGATGCGAATGACAAGACGACTGCTCCGGCTGAGAAGCAGGCGACCGTGCTGCAGAAACTGCAGCATATGCTGACATGCTTGCCCTGAGGGGAAGCTGATCGGAGGGGACATGGGAGGTAATGAACCATTGAATGAATAAATAAATGCTTCAAGGCTACAACGAAGTATTAGAATTACATTAATACACCAAACTTTCTTACACAACCATTGCCACATCTACATCGGCCGCCTCTTTAGGCCTCTGGCTTTCTTCCTCTTCTTGCATGAATCACTAGCCTCCTTAATCCTCCCCTCCAACGCAATTTGAACCGGCGAAACAGCCCCAATATGCTTAATAACCACCTCATCCAGGGTATCAAGCAGAACCAGGTTATCAAATCCCCCACTGAAGAAGTTATCTCCACCCGTCGCAATGAAGTCCAGCGTGACAATCTTGTACTGCTCCGTCTTTTCCAGGGGCTTGCCGTTAATTTTCACAGAGACTAGCTTGCCCTTGCCATAGTTGCCTGCACCCTCCTGCAGTTCGCCCGGCTTGTACTTGATCACGACGCCCTTGCTGACTTGCACGAAGGAGGTGACGGCCTTGCCGTTTTCGACGTTGAGGCCGGCGATAATGCCCTCGAAGACCTTCCAGAGGCGCTCGCCTGAGACGGTGATCTCAACGATGGCGTTGCCGAAGGGAAAGGCGGTCAGAACCTCGCCACGGGTGATGGGGCCGGCGTCGATGGTCGCCCGGATACCCCCCGCATTGATGAGCGCAAAGTCGGGGCGGTTCTCGGCCGTGCTGCCGTTGAGACGGTGTTGGAGCATGGCACTGTCAACCATGTCAGTCCTCAGGATACACCAATCCACAAAATTGAGAGGGGCATACTCAGTTACAAAATCACCCAGAAGGCACTCCTTCAGCTGGCAAGTTGACTGATCCAACTCAACATTCGAATACCCAACCTCCTGCTTCGAAAACTCCTCAAACGGCTTCCTCCACTCATCCACCATCGCTTGCAGCTCCTCATCCTGCTTCGTGGTATTCGTCAAGTGGATCGGAGCACCGTGATACGCCAGAATCCTGCCGTCCGGAGCATAGGTGACATCGATGTACCCGAGATACTCGCCCCAGCGATACGCTGTCACGATGAAGACCTCCTCGCCGTCCAGGTTCTCCACGATCGTGGGGTATGGGCCCTCCGCGCCTTCGAAGTCGCCCAGAGGGGTGTGGCTGTGGCCGCCCATAATGAGATACAGACCCCTGGTCTCCTGTGCAAGGCGCTGATCCTCTTCATACCCGATATGAGTAATGGCAGCGATGCGAGTGATGTTAGTCGTGGCACGGATGTGGTCGACGGTAGCCTGCACGGCCTGGATGGGGTCCGTGAACTTAGTGCCGTCGCCAGGCTGAGAGATGTCGGGGATGGTCTCGGTCGTGACGCCGATGAGGGCAAGATCGTACTCGGGGAAGATGTGGAACGGCTTGATGGTGCGGTTGAGGACCGGGTGATCGGTGATGATGTTTGCCGTGACGATAGGGAAGGTCAAGTTTGAGAGGAACTCACCAAGGTGGTCATCGCCGCGGTCGAATTCATGGTTGCCCAGGGCTAAACGCGCAGTTAGACTCACATCTGGTTCCATGCATCACTGAGCACGATGGGGGAGGCAAAAGAATACTCATGGCATCGAACCCGATGTGATTCAGCGTTTCAGCGATCTTCTCTCCTCCATAAAAGGTAAAGAACATTGTCCCCTGGAACTCGTCACCAACGTTGAGCAGCAGAGAATCCAGATGTGATGGCCTCGTCTCCTTGAGAACGGTTTTGACACGAGCATACCCTCCATAGCAACCCTTTTCCGGCTTTGTGCAATCTGTCCCAGAAGAGGAGAACTGGTCCAAATGGGCATGGACATCATTGATGTGGTAGAAGGAGATGTTGTAATTGCCGGCATCGTCATAAAATCGTTTCGTGAGTCTTCGGCTCACAAGCCTGTCTTCCTTGCCCTGGGCTATGCCGGCAATGGCGCCACTGGCCAGAAAGGCGGCTGTGAGGAGGTGTTTGGCCATCGTGAAACCACTAAAGACGTTGCTTGGAGAATTCTGTATTGACCTGGACTCCTCCTCGTCACAAATTGTCGTGAAAGGTGCTGCTAAAGAGACCTAAGACCGGCGACGATGTTGATATGAAAGGCTCAACTTCACTGCGTTCGTATCCAAGATGAGGTCATCCAGCAGACCTGTCACCCTCGATGAGGGTCACCAGTGCAACCGTAAGACAACACTGAATGGTTGCGACCGTCGCACTTCTACATATATCCATATGATATCTTATAATACCAACAACGAGCCGATAACCGACACAATGGGACGTGTAGCATGCTGGCAGTGGGCTTCGGTCGCGTCTCAATCTACACTCCACAAAAATGCTGCGAGTACGCATGTGAACGGGCGATTGGTGAAATGAGCATCAATACTTGTGCCTTATCTCAATGTGCTGACGTCGTATGGCACCTGCTGTGCAGTGCAACCTTCCGTTCTGGTGCGTTGCAACCGAGGGGAAGGAGCGAAGATCTACTTGGCCTTCCCGATTTGCAGATGCTAGACATGAAGTTGATCGGTGTGCTGGAAAGTAGCACCGAGCTTGATCGGTCAGTGCTCTACATGATCACCCACCTGATCACCCACCAAAAGCCGTTATCGCGAAGCTTTATTTCACGTTGAAACTTTACATATAATGGGTTTTCTGGATCGACAAGAACAGGGTCCGCCACATGCCAGTGTTGCATGTCTAGCGCCCCCGAGAGTCCCGATTGGATCTGTGTTTATCAGCCCCTGACGCTGGCCCCTGACATCAAAGTGTACTAGAGCCAACTCCATTAAGTTAACACACAGAGTTTGAAGAGGCTATCAAATGGTCTTAAAACTGACGTCAGCTGATGGAGCTGGGTCTTCTTCGGTTGATTCGGTGCTTCAGTGACATCTCAGGACGATACTCAAAAGTTCGTGGTCAGGAACCGCCCCTCTCGCACTCAAAATCTTGACGGAACCTAGGCGTATTCAGAAAAGCTTCCTTTTTCGTTCAATCAGGGGACATTTGGGGGGAGGGGGTATCAAAGATCACAAAATATGTACGAGAGTCCATCGAGAGAGTCCAATAGAGATCCTCCAAGAGAATGTTATTGCCCTCGTTTGCATTGCTCCCATTTGTCTTCTCCAAGAGCAAAACTGCCCTCTTCATAACCTTCGATAAAATTCTTGGCTGATTGGCTTCTCCGGAAAACTCCTAACGTCGATCTTGAGACGAAGAGCCCCCTCTCAAACACATGCTGATTGCGGCCTTGCCTGAGCACTTGGTCTCGGCTTCCATATATTATGTTCTGTGAGTAGAACCCCCAGACTTATTTCTCTGCGGTCAGTGAAGTCCAGCTCATAACCTCTCTTTCCCCCCAACGGCTTCTGAAGCCAAGCTGTTCCCTAACTTCCCCAGCCAATGTCATAAACAAGTTTGCAACAACACTCATCCTTAACTCGGCATTTGGACCAATTTTTGAAACATTCGGAGTTCTGGATACGTGTTTTAGTGATCACATATTAATATATACCAAACTAGGCAATTCTATTGTCTGCCATACCGGCAAAAAGCAATGGCGATGATGCGGGGGAATTTTAGTTGCGCCCGGCTTAATAGCCGAACGGAACACCACACGTCACAAATGCCGACGCGCCATGATATAACACGGAACTCAACCAGCCAAAGCGATGGAGTTGGCAACTTCAGTTCGACTAAACCAACCGCTTTCCTGTCACATACGTCGCAAGCTCCAGACTGAGCACCCAGAGAACCCTGAGTCGCAATACCAGCAACAGCCACCATGCGCAGCATCCTCCCTTTCCTCACTTTTCCCCTCCCCATCCACGCCGGCATAAACTGGGACGTTTACGAGTATGGTGTGGTCCCTACTTTCAAATGGTCACGTTCTTTCCCCGACGACGGCACCGACCCAGGCGGGTTCCACGTCAACTGCCGCGTGAAGCGGACCTTCCACGCAAAAATGTACAAACTCAAGGATTTGCCCGAGCCGCCACCGACCGGCCTGGCACCTTGGCACGATGCGATTGAGGATTTCTTGGCCAAGAGGGAGTACCCGGGGACGTGGGATGGTGTCGATCATAAAGGGCAGGATAGGGAGGTCGTCGTGATGGAGTGGTTGGATGTGCCGAGCAGGGTGAGGGAGTGGATTGAGGAGCAGCAGAGGAGTACGGATCCGGAGAATTATAAGAGGTGGATGTTCGGGGTGTTTAGAAAGCCTAGGCATGAGGGGGAGAAGGTGTATGGGACGGTTAGGCCGAAGGGGGCGCCGAGGACGGCTACACCGGCTGTTACTTCGACAGCGACACAGGCTGCTGCGGCTACTACTGAACCTTTGGCAGATGCTGCGTCTGTTACACCGGTGACGGAAATCCATAGCCCGCAGGAACAGGGGCAGACTGGGACCAGCAATGTGCACTTGATGGAGGATGACATAGTTGATGTGGCTGACAAGGACAAGATCCTGGTGTTCGCGGCTGGTTCAATCTATGAGATCCTACCACTGTGGGTGTCGCAAGGGAGTGGGTGTGAGAGTAAGTCAACAGCTTGCATCAGAGCCGCATCATGGACCACTGACCAGTTGTAGGTGAACTTGAGAACCTAGCCAACTACCGCAGCCAAGCAGTCGATCACTCGATCCTCGCATGGCCGATCGACCACACAAAGCCGCATCGCGACCTAGGGAAGAGGGACATGCAGTTCACGATCGAGGCCATGTCAGTGACGGAGACTGAAGACGGTAAGCGGGGGAGGAAAATGTGGGAGAAGCTGTACCGGTCAGTCAGGCGTCATGAACGGAAGCAGCTACGGGAAGAGCGCCTGAAGAAGAGGAAAGAGATTCAGGGAGAGCGAATGAGGGATGAACTGTAGGATCAGTGTCAGTATGTGAGGGGAATTATGTGCTATTCATTCGTTTATCCAACTCTATCATCTAGTCTATACCCAAAATATATACTATCTATTCGTCAAGTCGCTACTTTCAATGGTATTACTGAGAGGCTCAAGCTTCTCAGACCCCTGCGCAGTAGCCCGCCGCATGCGCTCCTCAACAGTGAGGTCACTCTCGGCCTTGCCGATCTTGATGGTGGCAAAAATGATGAGAACTACAGCAGCAGAGGCAGTGGCAAACCAAAAAGCCACCTTGTGGCCCAGGGCGCCGCCCCGGTTCTCGTCCTCGGCAACAGCGAGATCGGCAAGACCAAGGAAGAAACTGATACCCAAAAACAAGAGGCTGTTGATCAGGGCACCGGCCAAGCCTTGTCGATGCCGAGCAACATTGGTCGTGATGAAGACATTGCTCACGATGAAAGTGATGTCGACACCAATAGTGGCCCCGAGCATGGCAGGGAAGATGAAGGCCCAGTAATTGCCATCCCTCGGCGCCAGGGCAAACAAAATGCACGTAGCAAGACTTCCACAGCCAGAGATGATGAGCAGGAGCCTGCCGGGGAGAAGATGGAGGGTAAAACCGCCAACTGTGGCGAGCACAACACCGCCAGCCGCCATGGGGGCAAACCAGACGGCCGTTTTCAGGGCAGACGCTCCCATGTAGTCAGAAATGCTAGGAAAAGGTTAGCTATTTTGCACCTTCGATGAAGGGATTGGGAAAACATACTGAGAACTAGCATAGAACAAAAAGATACCAAAGACGCCATAAGCAAAGAACAAAGCAACGGTCATCCGGCCCATATACTTGGGCGAAAACAAATCGAAGGGCAACAGCGGTTGATCAGAAACCCATCCTTCGACATAAATAAAAGCAAATAGCAAAAGAACGCCAATCACAAAAGTGACGATGATGTACGGCGTCTTCCAGCCGTGAGGGGCATGGGCTCCATAAGTTATGGCGAATGTGGTTAGGATAAGCGCTGGGATGATGGTAATGACACCCCACCAATCCATGCGGACATAGGAGTTCTCCAGCATGGTTTGCTTGCGGTCTCTGGGGATGGTGAGATACGAGGCGCCGCAGACAAGGAAGGTAACGATGCAGCCCAGCCAAAAGTACCATCTCCACGACAAAAACTGGGTGACAGCGCCTCCCACAATGATACCAATGAAGAAGCCGATCGGGGCAAAAGCGCTGTACAGACCAAAGACAAGGTTCTTCCGGGGTCCTGGGCGGTAGGTCTTGCCCATCAGCATGATGCTGGTCGGGAGAAAGGCTGCAGGGCCCAAACCGCCGAGGGCACGGGCAACAATCAGCATCTGGTAGTTGGTGCTGAAGCCCGAGATCAGACTCCAGACGGAGAACCACACCAAGCCGATGTTGAAGACATGGTAGGCGCCGTAGATGTCAGCCAGGCGGCCGAACGGGAGTAGGAATGCGCCAGTGACGAGCGAGAAAACACTGGAAGGCCATGTCTGCGCGCTCTTGGGGATATCCAGGGCTTCTGACACACTGGGCAGGATGATGTTGAAGCCAGAGATGAAGAATTCCTGGACGTGTTAGCTGGGAGCTCGAAGACGGGAATAAAGGACTTGGGGACTTGGAGAGAGCATACCGACATCAGCATCGACACCAGCAGGGCGCCGCAGAACAACACCTCGTAAAAGGCATTTGGGAAGACATCTGGCCTCTTACGGCCCAGGACTTCCAGGTCGATGGCATCGGGGCCGGTGTCCGAGTCATCGGGCCCCGGGTGGTTTTCCTCATCGGTGCGGCCCATGTCGAAGACGGAGAGATGCCGATGATGCAGCGTCCAGTCTTGTGACAGATGCCAAGCGCGGCAGGGAAACGGAAGAGAGTCTCATATTTCTAGAACTGCCATAGCAATGGCAAATATCGATATTCTAAAGTCCGTGATGTCGGACATAGAATCTGTTAGTCAGGATTTTGCCCGAGCACATGGATAAGATGACGAAAGCACGCAAGAGCTGAGGTTTTGGTGCCAGTTTCGGGCTAGGGCAGACCCACTTCTCCAGCGCCACGAGCTTGACATCGGGACGGGATCCGTCGGCGAGGCACGGATCTCTGCACAGCAGACATGTCGCGTCAAGGGCGCGAAGAAGGATTCAAGATGA
>JAAFKN010000125.1:0-20646 GCA_011800035.1 Thermochaetoides dissita | reverse complement strand
GGCTGACGTTCCGCTCCGCGCGCAGAGATGGTTGAGAACATGAAGATCGTTGCTTTTGTCATCGTCGGCCTATGGTCAGTCTCTCAGCTTCTCGTCGTCATCTTCACCTGCTCGCCCATCGAGAAGTTCTGGAACTCGGACCTCCCGGGGACCTGTATCCCTAACCTGCCTTTCTGGTACATCAACGCAGCTGGCAACATCGTTACTGATGTCATCGTGTTCATTCTGCCGCTGCCTTCACTCTCCCGCCTCAACCTGCGCAAGGGGCAGAAACTGGGGTTGATTGGTGTCTTCTCCCTCGGTTTCTTTGTACGTACCAACCGACCTGGACACAAAATTGGTGAAGTGTTTGCTAACCAGTCCCTCAGACTTGCGCCATTTCCGTCATTCGCATCCAGTATCTGAAGCTCAGTACTGATGTGACCTGGGACAACGTCCCGTCGTCTTGCTGGTCTATTGGCGAGCTCTGCTCCGGTATCACCTGCGCTTGCTTGCCGACTCTTCGCCCCTTGCTGGCTAAGGTGATTCCTGGCATGTCAGTCCATAGCCAGGGCAGCCAGCAAAACTACTACCGTCGGTCGACTGGCCGTGATTTTTCAAACGCCAGCCGGCTCAAGAGCACAGACGAGAACGGCAGCAGCCGAGGCATCATGTATCCTGAAGATTTGGAGATGCAAAGTGACAATGGCTCCGACAAGGAGGTGCGCATCGCTGTCAATCGCCAAGATGGCAGCAGCAATTTCAACAAGGACTCCTCGAGGTCACTCGACAAGATGCGGCTGGGACTGAACGCTACCGTTAAGACGGAGATAAAGGTTGGCACACCCACACACAGGGCGTGGTCTCAGGATGGTTACCCTAGGGGTATTGAGGTCAAGAGGGACTTCATCATGACCACTCGGGAGTCATGAACACCTATGTCTTGATTTTCTTTGTTTATTCCTTTCTGTGTATCTTTTCCTATGTTTTCTGATACCATAAGGGCTATGATGGATGGAATAAAACTAGTACCTGGGAACAAGGTATTTGGGATATCACGTTCTTTGTGCGTACCTTGGATGCCTGCTGAAATGATTTAGGAAAACAAATAATAGACATTTGGCCAAAGTGACTTGAAGATCATTCCCGTTACCTTACTTGGTTAAGAGTGATCGTGATGGAGCTTGTATGCTGGGAAGAGTTTGCCGCTTGAACTCTCAAATGTCTGATTTACCTAAACCCCTTCAGCCTCCGACCCCTTCTCCTCATTGGAGAGATAAACTTTCGGCATTTGCTACCAATGCTTACGGTGATGGTGAAGAAGCAACACGACAGACACTTCGACACTCACTCGTCAGCTTCTAGTTCTTTGGTGTGTTTGGCATGTCGAAGTAGCAGTGTGAGGTGTGCGGCCCCTTCCCTGAAGACTCGCATGTGAAGGTGTGACTGACAATCAAACATCAAAACGCAGATGGTTGAAACATACACGCCTAGCAATGCATAAATCCGATGTTTCAAAGACGATCACAGCACACTGCTGGATTGGAAACGTTCCATACCATCGACTCGACTCGAGTTCTTAACCATGACGTTGCGGACTTGTGTAACCATCTGGCTTGAGGCTCCAAAGTGTTTCACCCAAATCTGCCAAAGAGCAATGACGTGCACGCGCAGTTTCAAATCAAATTGTGCCGTGCTCACGCGGCACGGGTAAACGAACAAATGTGACAGTTGAGGCTGCGGCACTGCTGGCAAGCCTCCTATGTGCAACCCTTTCCCTCGGGACCCAACAGCACGCCACGATGTGCCACAGGGCAAACTGCGACACGGCGGCAGTTGCCAACTCTCAAATCACCTGCTTCACATGTCTTCACGGAGTCTCGGGACCCAGATAATGTTTGTTTGAGTGTTTGCGGTGGCTTTTGATAGGCTTCCGTCACTGCGGTTCTGCCGTTCTGTGTCCCACAGCAAACTCCAAATTTAGGCAGCTTCAAAACTGCAGGAAAGAGGCTCAACTTGACTTTCATTGTTCCACCATTTGCTGCTGACCCGCCTTTGTATGTAAGTCAGGAACGAATTGACGGCTTTCCATCCATCCACTCTCTTGGCAAGTTTATTCACATCTGTTGGGCGTTGCGCAGAGCAATCCACAAGAGATGGATATCAATGGAGCACGGCACTCATCCTGTCTGGGCCCAGACCACCAAGGCCCATAATTCAGATGCCGTGATGTTCCATCATCATCATCCCACTGCACCCCGTAGGTTGTGGTGATACGATCCACTACCCTGGAACGAGATAACGGCCTCGTCGTGGGGGAGCACAAAAATTGTGAAAGCGATACCGAGCTGCACATTTAGATCAAGAGGGCAATCGACAGATTTTCAAGATCACAAGTGGCATTGTGCAGCAAGACGGCAGCCTGGACCAACCAGGTCGTGCAGTGCGCCGGCAATCGCAGTTTTTGAGGCCCAGGGACGCGGTAGCGATAAGCCAGAGAGGCAGGAAACACATGTCGCAATCGCTCTGGGTGTTTGCATCAACCGCGTGCCATGCCTCGTGGCTAGGCTCTGGGTCTTTAAGCTTTGCAGGCCCCCCCGCGATTGCGATGGCGTGCCGGCCCACGCTGATGGCATCAACACACTAACGAGCTCAACCTCCCAGTTTTGATCCCATCAACCATCCTGCCGGAGCAATATCGCCTGTGAGATGGGTCCCAGAGACCGCCTTGGCGTTTTCATCGTCTTGTTATCATTGGGTAGATGCACGGTTTTGTCAGTTTGGGGTGAGAAGTGTCAACACATAGCCTCGCATGTCCGGCGACGGGGTAAAAAAAAGTTCAAACATGCTCGCTAGCATACAGGAGCAATGGAAGTATAGGCGGTGATGGAGATGGAGGAACCCTGTCTACTAGCCATCAAGATGTCTATATAATTCAAGCTCTGTTGTCCCTCTTCGTCTCTTTTGGATCCCATATACAGAGCCAATTGCCCGGTCTCTTCAGCCCTCAGCCTCAACAAGCACCAGCATCCGCATTCTCCTCTTTCATAATTGTCGGGTCCACTGTCCAGATCAGTTCCTCACGGCTCTTGAATATTATGGCGGACGCTGGACAGCACGTCGCGATCTCCGCGACCGTGACGGATGAGAAGAGGGCTGCAGCTGTGGTAGCTGAGAAACAAATCGCCAGCTCCGAGAGTCAAATCAGCTATACAGACGATGAAGGCAACGAGATTACATGGACTGAGGAGGAGGAGAAGAGGCTGGTTAGGAAGTATGTGATTTCGAGCTATGAATATAAAGGGAAATTCAAACGACTCATCGATACTAACGGATTGATTTCTAGGATCGACACTATGGTTTTGCCCATTCTTATCCTTTGCTTCTTCTCACTTCAGCTTGACCGTGGCAACATGTTGGTTCCCTTAAAGGTTCACCCAAATTTTGATTTACTATTGGTTCTAACCTTGAGTCTAGCGGCAATGCCATGACTGATTTCTTCTTGAAGGAAGTTGGCATCACCCAGTACCAGTTCATCATTGGTCAGCAGCTGCTCTCTGCTGGTATCGTTCTCCTTGAGGTTCCCAGCAACATCATCCTTTATCGGCTCGGCCCCTCGTTGTGGATTGGATTCCAGATTCTCGCTTGGGGCTCCGTTGCAACATTCCAGGCTTTCATCAAGGGCAAGGGACTGGGCCCGTACTTGACAACCCGACTGCTGCTCGGTTTGTGCGAGTCAGGCTTCATCCCAGCTGGCCTTTTTACCATCACTCGCTGGTATAAGCGGGAGGAAACTAGCAAGCGGTTCGCCTTCTACTTCATTGGCAACATGTTTGCATCTGCCTGCTCTGGCCTTCTTGCCTATGGCATGTAAGTTGCCAAGATATACCCCAGACTCTGCTGTGAACATGATCATAGCTAACATTTGGACAGCCTTCACATGAGAGGAATCGGCGGCCTCAGTGGCTGGCAATGGCTTTTCCTGCTTGAGGGTCTCTTCACCATTCTGTGCGGCTTCATCTTCCTCGCCCTGTTCCCGCGCTCTACTGCGAAGCCTGTGTCCCTCCTGGGTGTCCGTTTCTTCAGCGAGCGCGAGTCTCAAATCCTTACGCAGCGTGTCCTGCGTGACGACCCGACCAAGTTCCAGCCGCACAAGAATGTCAGCCTCGCTGAGGTGAAGGCAACAGTAAGTTGTCCCCGAGATTCTGAAGACAGAACCGCAGGAGAGTCAGGACTCACACAATAACCCTTTGTAGTTCACTAACTGGCGCCTGCTCCCACATTTCCTTGCAACCGTCCTTGGCATGGCTCCTGCTCACACTATGGGCGCGTATGCTCCCACACTCATCGCGTCATTTGGCTACAACAGGCTCAAGGCCAACGCTATGGCTTCTATTAGCTCTTGGGGCTTGTTCGTGCTGAACGTTGTTTGGGGTTTGCTTGCCGATAAATTCCAGCGCAGAGGCTTGTTCATTCTTCTGGCTGTGGTCATCTACTGGGGCTTTACGGTAAGAACTCCCCTCCCATCATACCTCGGGCAAGCTCTCAAACTGATACCTCCCTTTTTGATAGCTCGGTAATCGCATTCTTATTGAGTCAGCGAACCGCGACCTGCGCTTCGGTATCCTCACCATCTCTCTCATGTTCCAAGCTCCATGGCGTACGTTAATCCCTTCCCTTGTGTCCCATAGCAACACCAAGTGCTGACTTCTAGCTTAGACGCTACAAACGGTTCGTGGATGGCGCTCAACGCCCGGTCTGCTGGCGAGCGGTCTATTACTATGGCCATTTTCGTGACGGGCGCCAACCTTGCAGGCATCATTGGCAGCCAGATCTTCCAAGCCGAGGACGCCCCCGTATACCAGACTGGTTGGACCGTTATTATGGTCCTGGTTTCGTTGTCTCTGTGCTCTGTCATTGTTGCCAACCTGCAGTACTGGCTCCTGAACAAGTTCCAGAAGAGGCAGGGCAAAGACAGATACCATTATTAACGAGTTTGAGGGTTGTGGTTTGGGTTGATATGGTTGAAAGAATTTATCATGGATTGTATATCTGCAGGGTATGGCCAAAAGTTGCAATTTCTGGTTGGTGTTGACAACTGAATAGAGCTTGTTATGTCCGCATTCTGGAGCTCTTTCTTCCTCTGGCCAAGAGTGTAAGTGTATCACGCTGGTTTGCTTTATCCAAGGGAGCAATCTGAGTGCACCACAGCGACACAAGCCCACTTCTGCCACTTGAAATCGATCCTTTTTTTCCCTTTGATATGCGACGGAGCAGCAGTCAGACTTTTCACCATAGTTGCGCGTATACTTGACATTACGTAGGCACTCAACTGCTCTATAAACCAACTTTGAAAGAACAAAGAAGAAAAAAAAAATCAAGACAGTGCTACAACTTCAGCTGGCACACGAACTGTTGGATGATGTTAGCGTTGTGTAACCAGGTCATGCAGCAGTCTGCATTGGGGCACAGCAAATCTCCACTCATCCGTTCACGCGGCGCAGCAGATTATCATAGTTAATTTGCTTCAAACGAAAGACTGGAATATTGGAGAGCATTCCCTCTATGTGTGTGTTTGCGCAATTGCTGTTCCATGTATTCGGCCCTCTTAACTGCGCTTCTTGAGATAGGATGGCCTGGATTGAGGGATGCTTCTTGGGTTCACCCACAGGATGCGTCTGGCTCGTTTGCAGATCTTGGTATCCATGTCCTCTCAAAACCCATCAAAGTAATTTTTGGCAACGCAGAGCAGAGCTGGCTTGGTAATAGAGTGGCTCTCGCGAGAGACTGCCAATGCCGGCTTCGATACCCTCATCGTCCTTCAAACTTTGCACGAATCTCTTAACAATTGCATCTGGAACTCCTGGCAGCCATCCATGTCGTCACAAATAAGGTCTTGCTCCAAGGAGGGGATCAACATCGCACGAGTCAGGGTTCTTTGTAAAAGCAACTCCCCACAAAATGCCACCTGAGTCCCTGTTTCAGGGTCAAAGGTGGCGGCCCTTCGCTGGTCGGCAAGTTCGTGCTGTAGTCGGATTGCACCCCGAGGATGTGAGTGGACTGCATCGTATCGGATCATCGTTACCCATCGAAAAGCGAACGGAGCCACCTGTCAGCAAGCAGCCAGGATTGGTTCCTTCAGGAGGCCACTCTAACTCCTTATAGGGCCTTTACCGGTTGTGATAATGGGCCCAATCTCACTCCATAAAAGTCAATGGACGGTGGTATGCTACCATCCAACCAGAACGCAGCGGTGCAACTTTTCTGGTCTTGGCAGGCACCCGCCAACCATCAAACCCTGCAATTTGGAGAGACTAGGTTCCAATCTCGCACAGCCCAGCGGGCCATCCCCGTCCCGCGGGTAAATGGGCCCACCCTACAAAACGGGCACGGATCCCCTGGCCAAACTGGAATGCGATGGGGCGTTGTCTCGCCTGCTCGCCACCACGTTGGCATTTTCATATTTGAATCGCTGAGTCGGCTCTGATCTTTCGCTCCTTTTGCTCCCTTTCCTCCCTAGTCGCTCTTTTACTCAAGCACAGTCCGGCAGCAGTCATTCCTTACCAATTCGCCGCCGATTTGTATCTCTTACACAACTTACACCACGCCGTTCTTTATCAAACGTCGCCAATAAGATCAACGTCAAGAAATAAAAATGCGCGCTCTGTCTTTCCTCGCCCTCGCGGCCCCGCTTGTTTCTGCTATCCAGTTTGAAGCGCCCGTGGCCAACTCTACTATCTCGAAGGGCGACACTGTCAACGTCAAGTGGTCCTTTGTCGATACCGACCCCACGAAGTTCAGTATCTACCTTGTCAACTTTGTCGACTGGCCTCCCTTCTACACCCAGGTGGCCTCCGATGTCCCGACGGATGCTGGTGAATGGAAAGTCAAGGTTCCTTGCGATGTGAACACCTCGTGGGGCTTCCAATTGTAAGCCTGATTACACACATGAGATGGTGATGATGATGATAAAACATTTGGTCTAACACAAGCAATAGCAACGCCATCAACGGCACAAACGTCTATATCATTCACGCTCAGACCCCCCGCTTCTTTGTCAAGGATGGCTCCTGCTCCGGCGAAGCTGACGAGCCAACTGAGGGCAACACTTGCAAGCCTGTCACTGTTACTACCACTGTGACTGCCACTAGCACTGTTACCTCCTGCCCCAATGCTGGTAAGTCTCGAAGTCCTTCATCTCATATGAAATACTCTTCCTATTTTTGAGTCTCGTGTTGCTCCTTATCATCCCATCACCACCATACCATTGTCCCTGACCCTGACGCAACAGAGCAGACCTCAACCGCGACGGCTTCGCAGCAGCCCGCCTCCTCTGAGGCTAAGCCTACTGCTAAGGGTAGTGTCGATGGCCCTGCCCAGCCGGCTGTGACCAACCCCCCTGTGGGCCCCAATGAGTCTCAAAACTACGGCATTACGACGACGATCTACCAGACCGTCTACGCCGACCTGTCCGAAGCTGATGGCTGTGTGTGCTGAACCATCTGAGTGACCAATGCCAAATTCCATCCTGCGGCAAGTTATTGTGTGTTGAGATTACGGAGCAAGCGATTGGGATTTTGTTCAGTGCTTTACAACTTCTTACTTCGGGGGAAGAACCCCCTGTTGCACCTTTTGGGATACTAATAATACGACGTCATGACTTAATTGAATGGCGCGTTTCAACTCTGTCTCAGCACCTGTTGAGCCAATATGATGAGTACAGACAGGGCCTTGTCCAGTTCCAGTAGTCTTTAGACCTGAACCTGCTCCTATCAAGAACGACATTAGCACTCGGTCTTGAGCTTGGCTGAATGTGACGCAGTTCTCCAATGAGCCCTGTTCTCTTACCGTCGCGGCTAATAAACAGTTGGTTATGGGCACGAGACTACGTCAGTCACATGAGCAGGGTCTAAGTTGACTAGGTAGTGTTTGACTTGGCCGAATCCAGTAGAAGAACGTCCATCAAGAGTACGACCCGTTGGCTTCAGATCCTTCCGCTTTCTGCGCATCTGACGTTCCCAGCATATTGCCCCCCGATTCCACGTTGCTGGCAAAAGAAGGTTGATCTTTGCTTGAGCCCCTTGATGACAAACACTTGATTGACCCTTAAATGTGGTGTGACGAGTACAACAGGATACGCCTTGGGATGACTCACTATGCAACTCCTCTTGGGTTACGGAGCATCTCAATCCGATAACTTTATTTTGAGGAGGAAACTGCGGCACGGTATAAGGTTTTTAGTTGTCAGATGGTCCAACAACGACGAACTCGACTTGTCCAAGTGCAGCGTGCTATTTTCCAACTTGGTTTGAGTATTGGTTTTCCAACCTACCACTCGGCAGACTTGTCATATAACTAACAAATAACCTCCCGGAGGCACCTCAAAGGAGCTGTTAGATTCGACTTCACATACTTGGGTACATGTGTCCCATGCTTCCATACCAACAATTGAAATCGCACAGCCATCGATCTTGCTAGTAGAACCCTTCATAGAAGGTTTGAGGGACTCGTTGGGGACATCAAACATCTTCAAGAGTATATGCACCACTAAGTTAATAGAGAGTACGAGTGACGGGAGTCTTCTAGTCATTGCTCTAAGTACCAAGTGCCGGCATTTCCGGTGCAATGGCCACAAGCCTCAATCAGACATAGACTTGTCGCGGATTCAAATCTAGAAATGAATAGCCGGACACTGAGAGTAAGATGAGAGAAAAAGTTGGTGTTGACAATGTCGATCAAGCCGTAACTGAAGCATGGTGATGACCGGCAACTAGAAGACATTCAATAGGTGGGTTGAACTTCTAGAGCTCCCAAACGTAGTGGTGTGTAAACCTCCCGTGGTGCGCAGTGTCTGCGCAGACGACAGGTCTTGTAAGAGATAAGAATGTTGAATTACAGAAGATTGCAACTTCAAGTAAAAGCATTGTTGGGAGGAGGTATGTAATGAAGGCATCGTTGAGACGTAACCCCTGGCTTTAGTCTTGACATCTCGTGATGCTGGATTTGGTGTTGCGGGGTCAAGCGGGGCTGAGGGGCAACCCCACCATCAGGCACAGGCACCCCGCTGTTGGTGGAAGTGGGGAGCTCTTTCTCGGTGACAGCCAATCAACGTCTCGGATTACCATCGAAAGGCATCGAAGATCCAGAGCTTTCTACGAGCCTTGCAGCGCCCCAACTGCTCGAGCTGAAATTCCTCAGCATCACCAGCCTGGGTGTCTGTTTCTACAATTCCGGATCCCAAGGCCAGAGCAGATCGACCGAGATACCCACCTGACGCAACATTTCTGGACCCCTCCACCACGAACCTCAAAGATCACTCGACTACCTACCCCTCAACATGTCGACTGCCGAAGAGCTTAAAGCTCTGGGTAACAAGGCCATTGCGGCTAAGAACTTTGATGAGGCAATGTAAGTCAGTACACCATCTTGATGGGGTATTGCGAAGTTGCGAGAGATCACCTGTTGGACGGGGCTGACAACAATTACAGCGATAAGTTTACCCAGGCGATCGCGCTGGACCCCAACAACCACATCCTCTACAGCAACCGCTCCGCCGCGTATGCGTCCAAAAAGGACTGGGGAAATGCCCTGTCCGATGCGATTAAGACCACAGAGTTGAAGCCCGATTGGCCAAAGGGCTGGGGACGTAAGGGAGCGGCTTTGTTCGGGAAGGGTGACCTGCTTGGGGCTCATGATGCCTACGAGCAAGGTCTGAAGCTCGACCCCAACAATGCTGGTATGAAGAACGATTTTGAGGCAGTCAGGCGGGCCATGGAGAGGGAAGCCGGCGGCGCTGGTAAGGGGAATCTTCACACAGTTGCTTTGGCAACTTTCAATACACGGACTAGCGATGCTAACGTATCTTGTCTAGGTGGTTTCGACCCGAATGCCAGCATCGGCAAGCTCTTTAGCGACCCGAACCTGATTCAGAAACTGGCGAGCAATCCGAAGACTAGCGCCCTCCTTGCCGATCCCAGCTTTATGGCCAAGTTGCAGTCAATCAGGCAGAACCCGAACAACATGCAGGAGCTGTTCAGCGACCCGAGGCTAATTCAGGTCCTTGGTGTGCTTATGGGTGTCGATATGGAAATGCGCAGCCCAGATGAGGCCGCAGGCCCCTCGACTGCGAAGGCTCAAGAGGACATGCCGATGCCAGATGCGTCAAAGAAGGAGCCAGAACCTGCTAAGAAGGAGCCGGAGCCGGAGCCCGAGGAGGAGTTGGATGATGAAGAGCGCGAAAAGAGGCAAAAGAAGGCCGATGCTGATAAGGAGAAGCAGCTCGGTAACGAGAATTACAAGAAGCGGAATTTTGATGAGGCCATCAAGCACTACGAGGCTGCCTGGGATCTGTACAAGGACATCACGTACCTGAACAACCTGGGTGCGGCCTACTTCGAGAAGGGTGACTATCAGGCCTGTATCGATACTTGCACCAAGGCAGTCGAGGAGGGCCGCCAGATGTTTGCCGATTTCAAGCTGATTGCCAAGTCGTACGCGCGCATTGGCACGGCTTACGAGAAGATGGGTGACCTGGCCAAGGCTATCGATTTTTACAACCAGTCACTGCGCGAGCACCGGACACCCGAGGTTGTTAACAAGCTTCGTACGGCAGAGAGAAACAAGATTGAGGCTGCGCGTAAGGCGTACATCGACCCGGTTAAGGCTGAGGAGGCGCGTGAAGAGGGTAATAAGAAGTTCAAGGAGTCCGACTGGCCAGGCGCAGTGGCTGCCTACTCAGAGATGATTAAGCGAGCTCCCGATGACCCGCGTGGCTACAGCAATCGTGCTGCTGCCTTCATCAAGCTGCTGGAGTTCCCCAGTGCGCTCGAGGACTGCGACATGGCCATCAAGAAGGACCCCAAGTTCATTCGTGCCTACATCCGGAAGGCCCAAGCCTACTTCGGCATGCGCGAATACAGCAAGTGCGTTGATGCTTGCGCTGACGCTCTGAAGGTCGATGCCGAGCACTACAACGGGGCCAATACCAAAGAGATTGAGGCGCAGCAGCAGAAGGCTTTCAGTGCGATGTATGCGGCACGTGAGAATGAGACAGAGGAGCAGACCCGTGAGCGCCTGATGCGCGATCCTGATGTGAGTTTCCCATTTCCAGTATATACACGAATCGTTATGACGATGCTAACATGCTCCCCAGATCATGAGCATCATGGCCGATCCTGTCATGCAGTCGATATTGCAGCAGGCGCAGGCCGATCCGGCCGCCCTAGCGGAGCATATGAAGAACCCGATGGTGCGGACAAAAATTCAGAAGCTTATCGCTGCCGGCGTCATTAGGGTTGGCCGGTAAAGAGTGGCAGGTTTAGTGTGTCGGGGGCCGGTTTAACGGGATGCTTAGTAGTTATTATGTTCCAATGGATGCTTTGGTAGTAATGTCATTCATGAGGAACAAGGACCTGTACTCTAGAGGCTTTTGGATTTGGTGTGTTGTTGGTTTGAATTTCCATGGCGCCCCTGAATAAAGGGCTTGGTGTCTGGTGCGCATCACGCTTGCACCCGTATTGTGTCTGCCCTCAAGCTTCCAACCCCTCACCATACAGCCATCTAACCTCCTTTGCACCGACACCAATTACTTTAACGCCCTTCTTCTCCATATCCTTCTTGCTTTCTTCCCACAGCTCTCCGCCATCCACAGGCTTTGTCCCATCCTCGATCACAAACACTTTCCCTCCCAAACCTAATAGTTTTACGGCATCCACCGCAGTTGACTTCACACAGTAATCCCCTGCCAAACCTACCACATATACATGTGATACCTTCTCATCCCGAAGTAGGCTGTTGAGACTGCTGTTACACACTCCCAATGGGTCGACGAAAGCGCTATACATCTCAACACGCGGGTCCGTTCCCTTCTTGATGTTGTGGGTGGCCTTGCTTGCGTCCAGCTCCGGAATCAGCTCAGCCCCCGGAGTATTCTGCACGCAATGGTCTGGCCAAAGACGTGTCCCATAATGGCCAAGAGAAGGGTCGTCTGGATGGTAGATGGTCACGGTGTCGATGAAAGGCCGGTTGTTCGGGGGCGGGTGATTAGACGCAAAGGAGACATGGTTTGGGGGGTGCCAGTCTTGGGTAGTGACCTTCGCTACGAAGGATGGAAGGGAGAGGAGTTCGTTGATCACTGGGGTGATAGTCCGGCCCTCAGCAACAGCAAGAGAACCATTCTGTTGAGAACAAGGAATAAGGGAGTGGTTAGCCCGTGCTTCCCTCAAACCACAACCTCTCGTCGTTTTTGATACGGGCCGAGAATCACAGTGGGACTCGCAGAAGAGGTGATTAGAGAGACTCGTTACTCGACTATCGTATGCTTACCGGAGGGCAAAAGTCCTCCTGCATGTCAACCACGATCAGGGCAGGCCTGAAGTTGGAGGAGCTTTGGGCAGCCATTTTGCAGAGTAGTTATCTGACATAGATCGTCACGGCAGAGATAGGATTGATGTCTGTGATCTAGAGACGATGGCTGATACTTTTCGATCAGGTGGAATTAACAGTAAGATCAAAATTAGTACGGTTAAAAGAACTCATGAAGTTGGGCAGCTATGGGAGCGGGGAGAGGGTTGAAGCTCGGCAGGATAGCAAAAATGAAGAGGGGCAAACATTGCGGCCTATGATTTGATCTGATCCGATCTTGTGATAAGATAAGATCTTTTTTCTCACAGGGGTTCAGCTTGGCGCTAGCAAGCATGCCCACAGAAAAAGACCCTGCTGCCGATCTCATCAGTCGATGGCTTCATGGATGCAACCTCCATATCTTCTCCAGCCTCTCCGCGCGTGGTGAGCCATTAAAAGATGCTGTGGATCCATGCGGAGTTGAGACTGCACACAGCCATCCTCATTCTCGGAGTCAAGCTCGGACGTACTTGCAGGCGAGGGGGTTCGAGGTTGTTGTCTTCGGGTCAACGGTTGCTACTGATCATGCATTCTCTGAGCTACAGTTACGTAGTTACTGTGTAGGTACATGGAAAAGACAGAAGATTCTTCTTTCAGCCCTTCAGGGCTAGGTATGTGTCCCGGCCTAGTCCAATGGAAAGCGAAGTAAATGGTACCCACATATGTCAGAGGCTCAACCATTTGCCCAACGGGTCCTGCTGCCTTACCTATAATCTCCAGGAAATCCATCTATGATGTGGCAAGCAGATGCAAGAATCTGACCAGCAGCAGCACCAACACACTGTACAGAGCAGACTGTACACGTACTGAGGCGCTTAGCCAACTCGCAGGCAAGAAGGGGATGGATCCTGGTGTGTGTAGACAGTCGGTGCTCACTGTGTTGGCATGGCCGGCTAGCAGGTTCCGGTCCTTTGCCGCTCATGCAGGTCCCCGTTTTCGGGGTCTGGCCCAAAAAGGATGGGACCAAAGCAGAACCACACGGTGGAGAGGCTCATGAAAGAAATGATGCCCAACCACTACGAACGCATCTATAGGGCTCCAGGCACATGGCACAGGCAGCCAATTTGTAAGGAACTTTACAAAGTGCGTGGAGAACAATATTAGGGAAAGTTTCCCCAACAATTGGAAGCTTTGACAGTGATAGAAAAAGTGTTGTCATCCTGCCATGAAAGGCGGTGTCGAGAGAACGTATCCAGCTTTGCAGAAAGGGGCAAGGCCATCAAGGTTGACATCAATCACGGCCAGCCAACGAGGCGGATCGGATGCCAAGACATTCACTCTCCGCCAAACTAGTCCATATCCGGCAACGGTTGGGGGTTCAGACCAATGATTGAGTGGCTTGGCGACCAGGATTCTGGAACCTTTGGAGAAAACCATGCAGGTGGTCTGTGCCAGAAGTACAATTGAAATTCTTTTTATCACCGACCATCGCTCCGTTCCGCCTTGGGCAGGCGATCCCAAGGCACGGCCGCTCTCGAGACTCGCCAGTCACTCGTCACCGAGGTCTGACGTCTCCCGTCTCTGTTCGCCCAATTCAACATTGTTGCCGGCTCCTTGAGAGACTGGTGGCGGCTAGAGCCTGGGCAGCTGAACTCTCTGTCAGTTTTTTGTCCGTCCCAGCTTTTTTTCCCTACACCGGCCGGGCGCGATTCTGTGCACAGAGCACGCCAGACACGTGCTGTCGTGGGTCTGCCTTGTTTTGGGCTTTGGTTGGAGCTGCCAGATCGACCCCTAACTTTCTCGACTTCACCGACTGCCCTCCACGCTACTTGCCCACCCGGGGTGCGAGCCTGCGTGGCCACGGCAGCACGACAACTCATTCGCATCACCGCTGCACAGTGTGAAGCTCGCGCGACCGCAAATCGGCGTCTAGGTGCCGACTTGCCCTGCGCCACGAAGTTTGCACCTCATTGACGCTCCCCGCCATGTAAGTAGCTGGAAATCTCCCCTTTCTCCCCCTTATCCCCAACCTCGAATTGTTTCCCCTCTTTTCCCTCACTTCTCTTCCATCCTTTTACCATTGCAATGGCGATGTGCCACTTTAAGGGAAGCTGGTCTCGCCGTCAATAACGGGCATAGCCGTCAACTGCCGTTTCTTGTCGCTATGCCATAACTGCTTCTCTGCGCATTCTCAACGACACATGGCCTTCCGGCCAAAAGAATGATAGAATGTCGTCCGCTGACAGCGCTCTACAGAGGCTCATCCGTCTGTTCAATATTCCAGTCCTATCTAATGTCGTCCAGGCTTCAATAAGCTTCGCATTACTCACTGTCACCATGATTGCGTCCAACTTTCTACCGTCACGCTTCCGCGGCGAGCAGCCGCAGTCTCAGAATGCCACGCCGTCGTGGCTCAGCAAGAAGGTCACACCACTGCTTCAGGTGTTGGCTCGCATCACCTCAACACATCCAATCCACACCATCGTGATTGTTGCTCTCCTGGCCAGTTCATCATACATCGGCCTACTGGAGGAGAGTCTTTTCGATGCCGCCAGGAGCGTTCGTAAGGCGGAGTGGTCCTCCCTCGTCGAGGGCAGCCGCCAGCTTCGTGTTGCTGAGGACACAGCCTGGAAGTGGCAGCCTTACGATTCCGATGCTCCCATCCCCCCGACTGCCGATCATCTCGCTCTTCTAACTCTCGTCTTTCCGGAGGCTCTGTCGACCGACCCTTCGCGAGCCCCTCCTCTGGCGAACTCGGTTCCCATCCCACAAAACCTGTCGATTCGCCCGCTTCCGTCGACTTCGAACTCTTTCAGCACGTACTCTCAAGATAGTGCTCTTGCCTTCTCCATTCCTTATAGCCAGGCCCCCGAGTTTCTTGCCGTCGCCCAGGAGATCCCCAATGGCACCCCATCACAGGAGACCAGGGAGACCGACAACGGCCGGGAGACAAAGATGTGGATCATGAAAGCAGCGAGAGCCCGTACCAGCAGCAGCATTGCAAAGTGGTTTCAGAACGCCTGGGTTGAGTTCACCGACCGGCTCAAGAATGCCGAGACTCTGGACATCGTGATCATGACCCTTGGTTACATCTCGATGCACCTCACATTTGTGTCGCTTTTCGTGTCGATGCGTCGTCTGGGTTCCAACTTCTGGCTGGCTACAAGCGTCATCTTTTCGTCCACGTTCGCCTTTCTGTTTGGTTTGTTTGTCACCACCAAGCTCGGCGTGCCAATCTCCGTGGTCCTGCTATCTGAGGGTTTGCCTTTCCTGGTTGTTACCATCGGCTTCGAAAAGAACATTGTTCTCACCCGCGCTGTTCTGTCTCATGCCATTGAGCACCGCCGTCCTGAGAAGGCGTCTGGCAAGAGCAAGAAGGCCGATGCCTCTCAGAGCCTCATCCAGTCGGCCATTTATGTTGCTATCAGGGAGAAGGGTTTCGATATCCTAAAGGATTATGCCATTGAGGTCGCCTTCCTGATCATCGGTGCTGCCTCTGGCGTGCAGGGTGGTCTCCAACAGTTCTGCTTCCTGGCCGCTTGGATCCTCTTCTTTGATTGCATCCTTCTCTTTTCCTTCTACACGGCTATCCTGTGCATCAAGCTGGAGATCAATCGCATCAAGCGCCACGTCGAGATGCGCAAGGCTCTAGAGGATGATGGCGTCAGCCGTAGGGTTGCCGAGAACGTGGCCCGGAGCAACGACTGGCCCCGTGCTGATGGAAAGGATCAGCCGGGCACTACCATCTTTGGTCGTCAGATCAAGAGCACTCACATTCCGAGGTTCAAGGTGCTTATGGTTTCTGGCTTTATCCTTGTCAATGCTCTGAACCTCTGCACCATTCCTTTTCGGAGTGCGAACTCAATCTCGAATATCTCCTCATGGGCTCGCGGCTTTAGTGGCCTTGTCAGCTCTCCCCCTGTCGACCCTTTCAAGGTCGCCTCGAACGGCCTTGACATCATTCTGAAGAGCGCTAAGGCTGAAGGCCGGGAGACTATTGTTACGGTTCTTACTCCCATCCGTTACGAGCTTGAGTTCCCATCAGTGCACTACGACCTTCCGCAGAAGGCCGCTAAGGACGGCGAGGAAGGCTTTGCTATTCGTGGCTATGGTGGCCGCATGGTTGATGGCATTCTCAAGAGCTTGGAGGACCCAATCCTGTCGAAGTGGATTGTGGTCGCCTTGGCTATGAGTCTGGCGCTTAACGGCTATCTCTTCAATGCTGCGAGATGGGGTATCAAGGATCCGAATGCCCCAGATCATCCCATTGATCCCAAGGAGCTGGCCCAGGCGCAAACTTTCAATGACACCGAGTCGGCCACGCTCCCTCTGGGAGAGTACATGAAACCTCCTGTTCCGACCCCATCTGTTCCTCCAACCCCGGCCTTGTCTGACGATGAAGCGGAGACAGCCCAAAAGAAGCTGGCTGCTCCAGCTGTCCCTGAGCAGCCTCAGCCCATGCGGAGCCTGCAAGAGTTGGAGAAGATGCTTCTTGAAAAGCGTGCTCATGAGCTGACGGATGAAGAAGTCGTTGCCTTGTGCCTTCGTGGCAAGATTCCCGGCTATGCTTTGGAGAAGACACTTAAGGATTTCACCCGGGCTGTTAAGGTCCGTCGCACCGTCGTCTCTCGCACCAAGGCTACCGCCGATTTGACCGGCTTCCTCGAGCGCTCCAAGCTGCCATACCAAAACTACAACTGGGCTCAAGTCCACGGTGCCTGCTGCGAAAATGTCATTGGTTATATGCCTGTCCCGGTCGGTGTTGCTGGTCCTCTGGTCGTCGATGGTCAGAGTTATTTCATTCCTATGGCTACGACGGAGGGCGTGCTAGTTGCTAGCACGAGCAGAGGTTGCAAGGCTATCAATGCCGGTGGCGGTGCGGTCACTGTCCTTACTGGCGATGGCATGACACGCGGCCCTTGCGTGAGCTTCGAGACGCTGGAGAGGGCTGGTGCTGCTAAGCTCTGGTTGGATTCTGAAAAGGGTCAGGCGATCATGAAGAAGGCATTCAACTCGACCAGTCGTTTCGCTCGTCTTGAGTCGATGAAGACGGCCATGGCTGGCACGAACCTCTACATCCGCTTCAAGACCACTACTGGTGACGCCATGGGTATGAACATGATTTCGAAGGGTGTCGAGCACGCCCTCAACGTCATGATGAGTGAAGGTTTCGAGGATATGAACATCGTGTCCGTCAGCGGCAACTACTGCACTGACAAGAAGCCTGCTGCCATTAACTGGGTCGATGGTCGTGGCAAGAGTGTCGTTGCTGAGGCGATCATTCCCGGTGAGATTGTCAAGTCGGTCCTCAAGACTGATGTTGACACCATGGTTGAGTTAAACCAAAACAAAAACTTGATCGGTTCTGCCATGGCTGGTGCCATTGGTGGCTTTAACGCCCATGCCGCCAACATTGTTGCCGCTATCTTCATCGCCACCGGTCAGGACCCCGCCCAGGTGGTGGAGAGTGCCAACTGCATTACGATCATGAGGAAGTAAGTGAAGCTCCTTGCATTACTTTCACGTTGGGCTGACTAACGATTTCTCAGCCTTCGTGGTTCTCTCCAGATCTCCGTCTCCATGCCTTCTCTCGAGGTCGGCACTCTTGGTGGAGGTACCATTCTCGACCCGCAAGCCGCTATGCTCGACATGCTGGGCGTTCGCGGCCCACACCCGACTCATCCTGGCGAGAATGCTCGCCGTCTTGCCCGCATTGTGGCTGCCGCTGTGCTTGCCGGTGAGCTGTCGCTCTGCAGCGCTCTCGCGGCCGGTCACCTCGTCAGGGCACACATGCAGCACAACCGCAGTCAGCCTCCGACTCGGTCAGCGACGCCTGCACCCACGCAGTCAGCGCCTGTCGCGACAGGTATAGATCAACGAAGTATGAGCGCGGCCGCTATCGAGAGGGCAAGGCGGTGACTAGACCCCTTGCTGCGGGGTAGCAGGGGGTGAATGAATGTGTTTAAGGGGGTTGTATATACGAGTGCTACTCTGGAAGAGTTACGTACTTAATGTAGATATGAGGTGTACCGGTGAGGGTAGCGTGCAGGACGCCTGTGAAGGGCGCCTGCCATTTTGCACGTGGTGCAAAAGCACTGGATGGTGTGTCTGGAAACGGGATTGCTTGGATTTTGCCTCTCTGGCACTTACCTAAGTAGGTAACATGGCGAATGCACGTTTATGATAGATGAGCTAGATAAATTATGCTCTTGCTTCTTGTCACTCGTTTGCTCGAACTGCTGCTTGTGTGAAGTGAAAGATGAGGATTTGGTCTTCATGACAAAGAGTTCAAGTGTCTCTTGGGGTTATTGTCGGGTATACATAGCTCAAACTTAGCCGCAGAGATGATGATTGCCTCGAAGTCATTCCCTTCCCCTCCCTTACTCCCCATCCGAAGTTAAAGGGTGGGTGACAGGTAAGCAGGAGGGTACCTAATATGGCATGATATTGAACCCTTGAGGTAAGTCAGTAGAGGGTGAAATCTGTTCCAACGATAACACTTTCTGTATAAGCAGGGCACAGAGAACTTGATGTTACGCTGAGCACATCTCCGCAAGTGGCAGGCTATGCTGCGGGCAATGTGAAAATATGGTTCCTTGCCTGAGATGTGCTGTCCAGCGGCTGAGTATTCTAAGTGTGGTAACATCTTTGCGACTTGCGGGCAATGTGAAGATATGGTTCCTTGCCTTAAATCTGCTGTCCAGCGGCTCAGTGTTCTAAGTGTGGTAACATCTCTGCGACTTCTTATAGCCGGTTGAGGGACGGCAGGGCCCGTTGCAACACGAGACACGGGACGCAGGCTGGAAGGAGGGTGATCATTCGAGGACCTGAAGCCTTGAAGAAAAGGACTCTACAGGCGCTTGAAATATAGCGCAACATCTGATCAAGAAGGGGAAGTGTGAGAATGCGAGAGCATGGTGGCAAGACAGACTCATTTCTTTTCGAACTGGGGATCTTTTTGAGGACAGAGCGATGGAGGATTCTAGTCAAATTGTTCCTCGACAGAGCTGTCTGAGTTGATCGCACGAGTTGGCAACGGATAAGCATACCTAGGTACCCAGCAGCCTTGTCTATGAGCTGCTCAGCCACCACACATATCACCCAAGACCAAGCAGTTAGGTTGTATCCTAGTTACGGTTCCCCATACTCTGCGGTTAGGTTGTATCCCAGTTACCGTTCCCCATACTCTCTCATTGCCGAGCACCGACAGCAGCCAAGATATTGGCGGGATAGAGATGCAACACTGCGGCGAGCTCGCTACCTTCGTTGCCCGGTGGCACTGAGAACTTCAGCTACAACGGCTTCTTGGAATACTGGACAGGATATTCCGATCAGGGTAGCTCGATGTAGCCAATGGTTCATATATGTGAGGCGTGTAAGAACCGCATCGTCATAATATAGATGGGCCGTCCATGATCATATCCTTCCCACTACTTGAACCGAGGCTACTTCCCCTGAGCTCCTTACGGAGTTGAGAGACAGAAGCGGAGTTGGACTGCCCTACTTGCTTGACCAATTCATTCACATAGCACGCCAGAGACACCAAGGCGACGGAGGAAATATGCCAGCATACCGCACTCAACCGCCAACTGCTCACTTCTCTTCGAGAAGCCCAGATCGGCAAGACCGTGGCTGTGAACTTTCCGATCGCTCTTTAGGGGTATCACCTCCCCTCGTCAACGCCCAGACTCAACAAGGGCCAACAAACAACAGCATGCCTGGCCAATGGACCACGGTAAACCTCAACGAGAACTCATGTTCCCTCCCAGAAACAAACTTCCTGCAGACAGCATACCCTCTGGCCGCTCCATATCGCCTTGTCCAAACCCCATTTCCCACAAACTCTCACGGATATCACTCTCCGTATCACCCAATTGACTACACAAACCTGCACTACGCCGCCCAAACAGTCCCCTTCCCCGGCTACACACCATCCCCTTCCATGCCTTCCGAACCACCATCACCTCCCCCAACCCGAACCCGCGTCCAAACAACACTCATCGTCCTCTCCCTCGCCCTCACCCTCTTTCTTGCCGCCCTGGACGTAACAATCGTCAGCGTCGCAGCCCCAAGCATCGCCCGCGACCTGACAAGGAGCAGTCATCCTAATTCCCTCGACGACAAATCAACTGCCTCAGGAATACATTCGCCAGGCTTCGTCTGGATTGGCTCAGCTTATACCCTGGGTAACGCGTCAGCGGCGCCGCTGTGGGGGAAGTTATCTGATATTTGGGGGAGAAAGAGGATTCTGTTGCTGGCGGTTGGTGTGTTTTGGTTGGGGTCGTTGGGGTGTGGGGTGAGTCGGGCGATGGGGATGCTGATTGC